>JAQGBV010000301.1:0-32884 GCA_034698685.1 Isotomurus pseudopalustris
TAAATCGTCTTCTTCTACACACCAAAACCTTTATATAGAAATACATACATGTGAAAAATAGCATTATGCACAACACACACAGCTAATCTCGATTTGTCCATCTTTCTTAGGCTCCCAGAGTCTTATCTACAGTCTCTACACTCTGCAGCAGTAGATTGGAAACCAAAACGTAGGACGGAAAACCACGGCACGCAATTATTAAATCAAGCTTTACTACTTTAGCCTCTCTTCACTTTTGTACACACGAATCCTCTGCAGCCCGAGTCTCTCTCGTGATTCCTAATATTAGAAACACATGAATGACATTTACTACACAGCATGTTGGAATATGCTAGTAGAAGCCTGGAAACTTATTTTATTAAGTTACAAAATATCTACTAGAGGGTGAACCACAATATTTATTTCTATTTAATAAATCTTGCAAATCCACAAACGGCTCGTATAAATGTACTTAAGTACTTTAATCATAATTTGGATATATGCAGATCGGGAAAAAGATTGCAGACAAAAGCCAACGATGGTGGTTTTGGTGCGACTGTCTGTGTAATTTTAATTAGAAAAAACATCTCTAAACAGCTATCAGTACACTGGCTCAAAATTAGAATTTAGATAAATCTTGATGAGATGAAATGATACAGTGATGATGATGATGATGGTCCCAGAATACAAAAAGCTTCGCAGAGCAGCTGAGAGCAAACCTGTTTTTATTCTAACACAACGTGTAATAGCAGTTGTATACTATTCTTAATTCTTATGCTGAATTTGCAATAGCAGTAGAAGTAGAAGCTTATCTACTGAACACAGAGAGAATGGATAGAGAAGTCAAACCACACACACTCACACTTTATACATATTTCGTGTATGAAAAAGCAACTAACTAGCAAGGAGCCAACTACTCAACAAATGTAAACGTCTGTTCTCAACTGGTAAAATGATGGATGATGAATCTTATAGTTAAAATAACAGCTAAAAACGATGATAAATGATTCCTATTTCTTGATTCACGATTTCTCACTACAAAACTGCAAAACAAAAGTTCTCATGCATGTCACCCAGGATATCTCGTGAGGAGCCGCAGTTGGCTGTGCTGATGGCATCGTTCCTATCCTGACTCCGACTTTCCACAAATTCGGAGAAGATTGTCGCACACACAGACTTTCTTTCTCAGAACTCGTTAGACTGTCAATATCCTGCTGCTGTATTAACAACAGGCACATATGCGAATATGTCAGGTAGTTCATTGCGTTTACCATATGTGTGAAATACCTTCACACAGAGTTTTTAAGAATGAATCGGGTACTACACTAAATCCTCCTTAATAAACTCCTCTCTCTAAAGTGCGAAGCTCCGTTGGATCATCCGTCGGATGTAAGCAGAGATAAATTAGCTCGGAGGCTTAAACGATGTGTTCATTGTTTTAATGGCAAAGATATAAAGGATCTTCTTTTAACACATAAATTACATTATTGGGTGCAAACCAAAATGATGCTCGAGAGATAGGACACACCACACACACCATCATCATTGCGAATATAAAAGCAGTTTACCTCCAATAAAACAGAATGTTGTGTGAGTGTGTTTTGGGCTGTGCAGCAAAGTATTACAGAGTTGTTGTAGGGGAATTGTTTAATAGGATTCTCATCTTACATTATTAAGAATGACCGGCTTACAAAGAGTTACGAGGACTAAAGATTCCTTGCTGTGTGTTGTTGGTTGGTGTGTGTAGAGTTGTTGGGAATTTCAGGTTGGTCAGCCTAGACAAGTCTGCCTTTGCCTGGACTCCTTTATCTGGTCTCCTTGTCAATCATCATCATCATACTTTGATAGCCCAATCCTACCTTTATGCTTCTACCTGCCTACAGATTTTAGATACTTACAACCATACCACAAAGCACAGGAGAGTTCTTTACACACACATCTGCATGTATTATATAGTCTACAGTACACACGAACTTGCAACCACCTCTCTTCTCTCTCTGCGTTTCTATATAGAAATTTTTCACGTTATTGTGCCTACTGTCCTCCTATCCTGTGGACTGTTGTTGTGTGGTTGAGTGATGCTTCACTATTTGAATTATTTTTATGTGGGCTTGACGAAATGGATAGATGTGTTGAAAAGCTAGGCCAAGGAAATCCTTTTGTGTCAAAATGTATTAATACAATACTCTTATTAACTACTTGGCATGGTGTGTGTATGTGTGGAGATGATGATTATGATTCTAGACACTCCGTATAAAGGTCTGCCTCTCTGCCTAATAAAACTGTCTATATGAAATGGCCATCTCTAATAAGTTAACATATGTACACCCGAGTTGTCCTCCGAGTTATTATCACTGGTTTGAGGCTAATAAGTGCGTAGGGAATGGGAAAATCGAATTTATAGGAAACCAAGTGATTTGAGAGTGGTGAATTGTGCATTAATGTGCATGTCACTTGGGTAGCACAGAGAGAGGGTAGTAGTATTAAGTATTAGCCGGTACTAGCCCAGATATTAGTTTCATACGGTGAAAGAGACAGAAAGGGCAGCAGGAAAGTGATCGATGGAAATATTCTTATCTTGAGTGAAATGGAACCCCAACAAAATATTCAGAAGGTGTGTCTGAGAGTGTGCCATGTGTGCATGGGTCCATTACAACTCCACAGTTTAGCAAATACGATGAGATACATGTAGAAACTTTTATTATTTGTCAGGATGAATTACACACGACTAAATGGACATTTTGTTTGCATGTATGAAGCACGAATATATTTTATGCTTTAAGCTATTGTTCTTACTCAACGCATCTCTTTGTCCTTACGACGATGGTAGGCAGAAGGCTGCTAACTAACTATTACTAACCAACTACAAACCACCTCGCTATCTGAATCCTCTCTTTTTGTTCTCAATGAAATCGAAAGTAAAAGGTAAAAGTTTCTTCGTGCTAAGCTGTGTCCACGAGCCTTAAATTACACACACACACAGTTTGGTTTAACACAATGACCAAAACCTCAGATGTTCTTGTCTGCTGAGAACCAAGCACGGACGGACCTTCAAGCGTTTACTTCATTCTTCAAAAAATACTCTCTTTCTCTCTGTCAAATTAGAAATCAATCTAGCGGAAAGACTCATGCTGCACACTAAAAAAACCACACCCAAATAAGGTTTTTCCACAACCTACTCAATTTCCTGAGGAAAAACCTTTAAACCACTAATTGACCGAAATGAATCGTTTAAAAAGTTTCCCGTTCAATGCATCACTATTCTTCTTGCATGCTTAACAAGAATCCACACGCTTATACTCATTTGTTATTACTGTTGTACCCTTCAGACATTCATGAATCTTAAAAAAAAGAAGTATTTCAGAAGTCGCTACTATATTAATTCATGAAGACATTATTACCCGCATCATTTCGTTAGGATGACATTAGTTTACAGCATCAGTAGAACCAACAGTTCCCATAAATCTTAAATTCTGAGGAAAGTAGGAAGGGCTGAGGCTCATTTGCCTACACATTCTACGAGCCAAAGAACCTTAAGAACTTAAGAAGGTACACAAATCTCGGAACTCCTAGAAGTTCGGTACAAAATAGGAGGGAATAATGTAAGTAACGAGCTCTCCAGCTCTGTACATTGTACAATCAGCATAATCAAACTCACATATATTTAAACAATGTTCACCGCATGTCCAAGTGATTCATTCCTTGGAAGAGACGATGAGCCTTCCTCAAGAGCCGAGAACATTAGTCGAGGTCGGGGTGGGTTGAACTCACCTGAGAAGTAAAAAGAATACCGTCTTCTTGGGCTTATTTTTTACCTTAGGTGATGTGCCTATGTGAGAGTAATTATTACATTAGACATTATGGGAAAGGGTTAAACACCAAACTGTGGTCGACCTCATGTCCGACAGACTTCGAAAAACTTCGAATACGATGTGCATATCGTGTGTACGTGTGTGTGTGTGTCTTAAAATCATCTTGAGATGTTTGATGTGTGTGATAATGAACCTTTTGATCTTTACTTTTTCATGGTATCTATCTTTAGCTTTACTTGGAGAGAATTAAGACTCAATAATAGACGATACAAAAGTCATGATCATTTAGATCATCAGACTAATCACTCTGACTGCGTGGAGTGATTATCATTATCATTTGGACTTGTGTAATGTTGTAAAAGCGTCTTTGTGTGTGGTTGCCACAGATTGGAGTTGTACACATTAATGACCTTAGAAGTTGTGTGTGTGTGCTTTGTTTTAGAAGATGACTATTTTGGTAGAGAGATGAGAGTAGAAGAGATGTGAAGGATGAAAAAGAAGGGGAAGGTGAGATAGAAATTTTGGTATTTCTTGGAAGATGCACTTGTTTCATGTGAGGAGTGGGCAGGAGTGTTGAAGACGATGATCTGTATGGTTTTTACAAAGTGGGATGATTCCTCCGAGGATGGCCAAGGCGCCAGGGCTGGACCCTTGTGCGTTCGGCCTTGTCTCAAAACAAATGATCGGTCACACCTCCCTTGTACTCTGTCACCAGCGAGACACTTTTTTCCTTCTGGTCGGCTGCCGACACTTTTTCCTTGTGGGTTTTTAAACTGTCTGTTTACCCTTGATTAAAAGCTAAAAGTTACCTCTCTGCCTTTCTTACCTTCCTTTTGCACACAGCCTTATGTAAGCATCCCACAAAACTAATGATGAGATAGATGGATTGCGAAGGCTGAAGATGTTTGGAAGTTTGAAAGAATCTCTCTCGTACATGAACGATGATATTCGATTAATCACATCCGACTTCACACGAATCAATAACACTAATGAGACCTACACTGACGCTAAAGAGGAGTTTATTTTGGAAATTATTTTTCCATTTTTAATCTTTTCTTGACGGGTTTGCTGGCATTTTTGGTGAAGGTCTGATGAGGCTCCGATTGAAGTGTGTGTTTACGTATGAGCTGCATTTCTAACCTGTCTATTTTTCAGGTACGATTTTGGTTCTAAAAACTTCCAAAATCGCTTGCAGGCAGAATATTTAGTGTGACGAGCAATAATTTTGCAAAAAAATGTGGAATTCAGGCATTTGAAATACCTTACAAGTGCAAATCATGAATATTCTGATGCTCTGAGGATGGAGGTAGCGTTATTGACAGGGAGCTTTATGAATCCCACTTCTTCTGTCTTGAGCAACTGACTTAACGTCTTGCCAGGAAGAAACAGAGTCCATCAAAGGATGTTACGATCATGGAAAGGGAAGCAGGAACCCGCCCAGGCGCCGGTTTATACATATAACCCTCGAGGGCTCTTTACGACCCTCCTAATGAAGCTGTGAAAAAGTCCCACTTCGAAATATGGTTTCCGCTGAAAGACAATATTCTTCCGTACTTGCCAATCCCATTCAAATCCTTTTAATGTGCACCTTGCTTACTCATTCGCATAACATTGTTACTCTCTTCACTCTTTAAGAACAACAACAATACGTACAGATTCACTCTCGTGTATCTTCTCTCTAACGTGGAATTACTCTCTAGAGTCCATTGCAAACACTTTAAGCCTTAAGCCTGTCACTCGATATAACCCTCACATACATTCATATATCGGGTTCACATTTTTGTAGAATGAATGACATGTGTGCAAGTGGCAAAGATAGATAGGTCTTTAATACTTCTGAATGTATAGCGTGTATCACTGTACTTTATACCTCATATCTATTGTCTTTACACGTAAATTCCCATTGTTCCACAGTCTTTTGTTGACTTGTCAAGTGCCATAAAGTATAGTAATGAGGGGTTAATTCATTGTTTAATCCAGTTAGCTACAAATGTCTAATTTCCTTTTTGATGTCTCTCAGCATGAACCACATTTTAATCAAATGGTCGGGAAATCTACTCTATAGTTAGTTTCATATGATTTATATCATTTTTAAGATGTACAAATTAATGTTGCACTCAGATTAGTAATCTCACTCTCAGACTTGAGACCTCTGAAGCCTTACACTCTCGGCTCTCGACTCCAAATGCATCACACATAAAAATTCCCATCTAAAGTCATTGATAATTACACTTCGTCCTCCCAATGATTTCATACACTTGTGGTCTTCCCAAGAAATAGTTTTTGTTTGTCTCGAGTCTCCTCAGCAAGTCTCACTTGATGAGACTCGGAAATGCACTGTCTACAACAGTTAACCCTTGATATATTGCTTGACTGCTTTAGATTCGTGTAAAAGCATACGAAGTGTCTTTAACGTACCCGAAGAAGAGGAGCTGTTTGAAAGTTTAAAACTAAATTTTAAAAGCGAGCGATGCATATACAAAAGGATTTTAATGATTATTACTACTACTTCCACTAGACTTATTGTGCTGGCCATGCCACTGTGCAGTGTTCACCTCGACAGAACAAATTCTCCATACTATGGACGAGATTTTTTGCAGAATAAAATATATCTGATTAAGAATTGATGATGAATTCATCGATAAGACGATGTTTCTTAATGGTTTGTACAAGGATGACGATAATGCTCGAAGAGACTCACACGTGAAACACTTTGTTCTGAGAGAATAACTTTAAGCGATTTCGGTCAGTACCTAAGTAAACATTTTGTAGTAAGTTTAGTAGTAAACGAGCAGCGGGATATAATATAAGATATATACATACACATACATAGTGTGTAATAATAGTAGTACCAAGGATGAGAGATTCACAAACGGTTGCATACCCACCAAAGAACTTTGGTTGTTTCCATTACATTATGGAAAAGAAATAGTTACATCGTGTAAAACATCATTGAGATTCACGCAGACAAAACAAATTACCTCCGCTTTCCTACCCCATAACTCATTCCATACTTGGGAGTTATCAATCTTACAATCTGTGGCATTTTCTTTTAGGTGAGAGAATGTCTGAATGCTGAATGTTCACAAATATTTCATTCTAACTAAGACATTTCTGTCTCTCAGTCTCTCATGGCGTCATCAACTGTAATAATAATGTAGACTGTAGATGTGTGCCAAAAATTTCTAAATGAGAAGAATGAAATTTCAAAAGCTTCTCAAAGATTTAATCTATCTCAGACCTCAGAATTTAATTTAAGGAAACGCGTTATGTAGAACATATTATACGTAACTGCTTGTCTTGATAAAACTTGCATTCGATATATATATATGTAGATAGAAGAAATCTACAAATGAGAATAGCCGACTTTTTCTTCTAAAAACACATTGCCAGATATTCATCCATTCCAACTTCTCCATACTCTGATAACCATCAATGTCTTAGTAAATGAGCAAGACTTGCAAGTCCATTTAATCCACTTTTTCCCTACACACCATCTCACCGGTCTTCGAATGTTCTACCGCTTCACTTCTTGTTGTCCATATCCGACTTTTCTTGTGAGTAGCAGTCAAGCCTTCATCATCAGTTGGTGCTAAGACAATGAATGCAAAATCCTGCTTATTCTTTGAAATAAAAGGAAGCCTTTGCTCTGCTATACGAGCTTTGAAAAAAACTTAAACTGTACTTGTTTAGGTTGGTCGGAGAAACAATGCGTATATTAGAATACAATACAGATAAGACAAACAAACATATATACTTGTGATTGTCAGTGTGTGAATGCAAAGAGTCTGCAGTTCAAACTACCCGAGTAGTAACCTTTATCCCATTAGAATTAACCCTGTGATATTAATGTCTCTCGATGCTAAATGTTTTGAGTACGTGAACAAAAAGGTGGACGAGTTGAGCATTATTGAACTTAAATGTTTTGCTGTTGTGTACACCAGACGAAAGTTATTAAGCGTGATGCAGTAGCAATTTGATGTAAAAGTTGTAGAGTCTGTGTGTGTGCGAGTAAAGTAGTCGGCCAAACGCTGCTCCATAATGTAACTCTCCTCTCCAACCCTTTCAGACTTTTCAGTACATTAACTAATGTGTGAGAAAAAGTTTTTTTCTAGACCAAAAAGATAAGAGACAACATTGAAAAGGAAGAACTCTTTAAGTCTTCGAGTCTTTTGTGAGATGAGCAGATGATGGAGACTTACTGTCATAATCAATTACAGCAAGCAACTGCGAAGCTGCAAATATACCAAACACAATTAAAAATAGCATGCATTATTCCTATAAATACGGATCTGGCGGGTTAACTTGTTAAAAGTTAATTAAAAAGTTTGGCCATATGTTTTTACCTACCTGCCAGGTTTCTCCTGGCTTAAAAGGTACTTTTGATTAAATCCAACATCCCGAAGAAGTTTTAATTAAAGAGGAACCTCCAATCTTTTCCATAAACCTTTCGGAAAAATAACAAACAACAAGGATATCTTATGATAAGCAGAATTAATTCTGGCAAATCTTACAATCACCTTACGAACACCTGTAGTACACAGGACGCTACGCATGTTAAAGTTAAATGTAAATCGCATGCTTTACTAAATGAAACGAGTTTTATCTGCGACTGCGAGAGAATTTATCAAGGAATTTTCATACGGAAAGATTTCTGGTTTTGTAAGGAAGCGCACACGTTTTTGTGTTAAACATTGCCTTTCGCTGTGCTCCAATCTACCTCATTTAGCTAATGATGAATACGGAGAAGCAGAATCTTTTTGCCTTCACTTATATAAATGTTTGTGGTTTTGCTTTATGAATCATCCGTATGATTTGACGCAGTTGTTCGATTACTGAGTCGAGACTAAGTAGTGAGTTGTAAATGCAGAGAGCGGTCTTCACGTAAGAGATGATGTTCATGAGAGATAGCTCACAGCTTATTCATCGTATCATCATTTCTTGTATCATCATTTTAATATAAATTGGAAAAGTGTGCTGTAGGTGTGAGATATGAAATTCGTTAACTGTGAACCAAAACGATAAATAAAGGTCTCCCTTCTTCTTCTACCAAACTTAAATTTGAAAGACATGCACCTTGCTTGCTGCTTCTCAGCTTTAAGTTTTAACCTTACATTTAAGCGTTAACTTTTTCCTTCCAATGCACATCGTTGGTCTTCTTGTTTTGAGCACCAGAACGGATGGGTTTTATGACAGAAAGGGTGAGTGAGTACAAATATTTCGCTAGATTTTAGAGAAATAAAATATTAAAAGTTTAAAAGGTATACACAAAAAACTTTGCAGAAATATAAAAATATTTACATGTGTGAATAGATAATACCCTAAGAAAGCATATTTTATGATTCACATATGGATTACTAATGCTTTCAAGCAATCTCTACACCTAATCTTAATCCCTTTAACGAAAAAAACCAACGTTGAAGACAGAGCCACACATGATGAGGTCTCTTAATGTAAAACTGCTGATTAGAAGGTTGACTGAGTTTAGTTTCAGTTAGTGTGGCCGGTGGACGGGAAGTAAAAGTTAAGCTTGGGTGAGTTAATTCAAAAAACGAAAAGTTCAGGAGGAACACACGGTCAATCCTGGGTGTGCTTTTGTGTGTAACTCTTTACAATAATACTTTCGATGCATTTTAAGTTTTACTTCACACGGAGCTTCTCCTCTATGATGATGTTAAAAGAGTAGCTCTGAGAAGAGAGGTGTTTTTGATCGGGTGTCAATCAAACTGGATATGAAGCAGGAAATGAGGGTGAGTCTTTTTCTAACAGGCACAAGTTTCTCTGAAAAACTCTGTCGGAGTTAGAAAGCAAAATGAATGTTACACATTGGATTTAGGATCTTCTCTCAATAAACCCATTTCACATTTTATATTATTATAGATATGCCCCCTGCCTTCTGTCTTACAATTCCACTCTGTATGACTGTATATTCCCGTTTTGTACAATAAAAAATAAATTAGAGTAGTTTTTTGCATCCAAGTTATCCTACTTTGACCGTATAATATATAAAACACGTTTCCGAGGTCGTAATAAGTTACTCTAAGTCTTTGCCGGCTCTCCGAATAATATATTAGAGATTAGGCAATAATAAAGGTGGCTGTAATGCCCAATTCGTTGTGTATTTCTAAGATCTAAAGCTCTAATTTAGTTTCACAGAAGAAACTCTGACTGTACAGTATGAAGTATGAAGAATATTTGTTTCGCACCACTAGTGATGCATGGGATGCAGGCTTTTCCATGAGAAAAGAAAGAGCATGAGGTCAGGCATGCCGACGGACGTCACTCGTTCTTCCAATAAAATAAATCTTTTTTTAAGTTTTTGTTTGCTTGTAACTTATAAGCGTTACTTCTTCTTGGGTAGATCCTCACCCTCAATTTCTTGATGCAGCATTAAACACTCAAAAATACGAATGATTCATTGGAACGAGTCTTTCAAGAGTCAAATATATCTCCAAACATCTTAAGCACAGTGAGAGAGAGATTGAGATGTGAAAATGTGAAGTAAAAAGTAACAATGCTGAATGCACTTTTACGACCATTCCAACATCTCAATGTAATTGAAGAGAAATGAAGTTATTTAAAAATTAAGAATTGTATTCACTGGTGCACACACTGTCTACGCATACCCAGTTCCTTTGGTTTTTTAATAAGACAATCTAATTTGTACGAAAGGAATTGCATGCATTTCGGTCTCACGAAGTGCATTTTACCCTAAAATGGTAGGTAGTTAGGACTTTCCCAAATCCACAGATAGATTCGTTAGATACGATTGTGCATCAACATGAATACATGTGCAGCGTGTGCAGTCCTTCTTAAACTTTAAAAACTACGTGCTATCACTTAAAAACTCACGCTTCTCGCTATTATTGTAGTTAACTAACTATTAAATTTTAGGTTAAAGATACGCAAAAGTTTGGACCGTGTGTGAGTGAGTGTGTATGTTGGTTTACCTCACACTCACTTAATTTTACAATTTTGATACAACTCTGTGATAGTTCGTTTAAAATGAGTTACAAGCCAGAAGAGCCAAACGAAGGATAAGAAGGTGGATAAGGTCAAACTCCTAAAGTCTCCTGTCGGCTTCTGACGAATCTTTATGTGTGTGTAACAAGTTAAGAAGAATTGCACTATTCGTGCATTGTTAACTCTCTACTAGTCAAACCAAAAGAGTATTATTATATGCCATTACATCGTGTTTTAGTTAGTGCTGCTCGTATCATCGGTTACGCTATAAGCATCACACGGGCATACACCGACAGTGAACCACAGAATGGTTTGATTGACAACTTACATGATGCTCTACCACCTACGCGTGTGAATTAAGAATTCCCTATCAAGGTCAAAGGTTGCCTCTTGGCCGTGTGTACAAATTGTTGGGGAACTTCTCTCGAGGAAATTTTGTCTTCGAGTCATGTGAATATCGTGGAGATAAAATATGCGAATGATATTCTGTGTTGATTAATGCTTACGAAATCATTGAAGAGGAGCAGCAGCAGAGAATAAGATAAAATACATTGATGCATACAGAAGATACAGATGAGGAATATTTTATTGAGGAACACAGTAGCCAATCCATTAGACCAAACTGTCAAAGATCATTACGTATCAATTGATATACGGGTAGTAAATTAACGTAAGGTGAGTGAGTATTTGGCTACCTCAGTTAACTTTGGTTTAATCAAAGCTCTCTCTCCTCTCTATCTCTCTCTTATAGCTACAGGCCCAATTTTAGCTTTAGCAGGGGGAGGTACTCATCCCTCCCTCCGTACTCTTTTGGAAGGAAGGTATAACCTCATGTCACTGCAATTAAAAGACTCTCCGTGTTTCGAAGAATTGATTCTGTGCATTCTTAAACAATAAATTACAATGGAGTTCGCTCTACAAAGTCTATAACGGATTGTTGACTGTGTTTAAAATAAGTATTACTGCACACGAACAAAACTGTTCATAACCACAGGTGTGTGGACAGTAGAAGTCCTTCGATTTGTTTTGTACCAGAGGGAGAAGGTTTTGATGTTTCGATTAAGTAATGATTTGTTATGTGGAGTGTACCAACTATTACAGAGAATTTGTGAATTTGTGAATTGTCAATTGTGTGTTATCTCTCAAATATCCAAATTTTGTTTTGTCATATATTGCTACCCAGGAAAGGAAATACCTTTGGGATAATGATAGACTAGGCCGTATTTGGGTATTTGGTTGTTTGGCATGTATCGGCTCGTGCATGAGGACTATGAGAGGAGAGTTAGAATTTGCTTTCACAAAAAAATAGGATTTCGTGTGCAAGTAATTTAATTTTGCATTGAACTACATTGATACGTGTGATGACAGGGAAGAAGACACTTTTCATATTTGCTACAAAAACTTCTATAGTTATGTATTACTAGTGACTAGTTTACGTAGATATGATGATGCTAGGCTAGGCGAATTGAGCCAACGAAGCGAATACAAAAGCTAAGGACAAAGATAGTATGAACGCTGTGGTTCCTTCCTACGACTTCCTTTTAGTGTATAATCATGATGAAACAGAGCAAAAGGAAACAAGGATGTAAATTATGGGTTTATTTTTTACACTCGAGCATTATTGGTAGTAGGACATGCACTGCTACTACTCAGTCCTGAGTTACGAGTCCAAAAGCTCAAACCAACTTTATTATTTTGGTCTCCGAGAACCCAAATCCGTAATTTATTTATTCACCAGCAAAGTCAAAGGCAGAACTATTACATTTTTTATGTCATGATGATGGGATGTCAATTGGCAATGATTACGGGTCAGCGTGCAAGAAGAGGAAAAGAAGGTTGGAAGTTTGATTTCAAATTCTGTTCCATACGTCCCGTTATTCTTCCCTGTAGGTTGGTCTTGTGGCTCTCATCATTACTAAAGGGAGAAATATGTGTTTACGTGCCCCACGTTGCTTGTTTTTATACAACCTTCTGTGCAATTTTCCTTATTAAAATCCTCCAAGGACTGTCAAAAGTCAAATGAAGATATGCCAAAGTTATGTCACTTTTACATGCAACCACAATAAATGTATGCAAATTTTGACTGTTGTTTTGAATTCTTCAAAACATCACGTCAAAAAGCCTCTGTTCTCTGGGTTGTTGTAAGCGTGTTCATCTCATTTCATTTGGGGTAATTAAGACTTCTAAAAAGTCTCACCAATTTTTTCGTGATGATTCCATATTTATATTATTAAACTAGCTGAGTCATCTGGCTTACACATGCAATTAATGGAACACGGACAGTGTTTTATTTAGTTAAAAGGAAATAGGAATATTTGAATCCATAAAACTCATTGCCCACCTTTTGTCTAACCTACCTAGTTGACACAATATTTCAGCGACATGTCAACCTCCACCACCGCGAGAAGAGGGCAGAGGGTGTGGGAGGAGGAAATTTACAATAAACACGAAAAAAAGAGGACGTAACATTGTGATTAAATTATATATTTTGATTAAAAATTGAATTGTGTAAAATGAAGGGTGGTGGTTGTTGTAAAGGTGAACTTTATTGTTCCTGCTGGCTCTAAATTTCCTTCAGAAGAATGTGTGTGCACGTAATTTATAGACGGATGACAATAAATTGTTCACTGGTGGTTGCTGCTTGCTTGAATACGATGAATGAATTTCTATTTTTTGTGTGCCAAATGCCAAAATGAAAGAAACACGAAATGTTGCATTTTGATTTAGAATTGAAATAGAGTGTGTGTACAGAGAGTACAGACACACACACAGAATCTAACCTGTGCTAAACTGAAATCTACCTGTTCGTTTTTCATATGTTGTAATATTTGGTGAGTGTTGAGTGTACCTCATCGTCACATTTCTGTTGAAAAGTTATGCTGATTCTCAATCAAGTCAAGCCTTTATGCATTTTGTCATCAGACACACTTCCTTTTTCCTTTCATAATAACCATAAAAAATCATTAACACGACCATGGACACTACCTCCTTGTGAATATTTATTTTTTTCATATCTGCATGTTTTCCCCATTGTTGCATATATGAAGCCTGGAGATTGGTCTCCTGATTAAAACTGCTACAAGACTTCACCACCAAATCCCACACTACAGATCTGCATGAAGATGTAAGCCTTTCCATCAAGAGACACGTACAAGCATATCCTGTTGATATCAAAAGGGAGATTCCTTCCAGTCTTGCAACTGGCATATTATATACTCGTCTTGTTCTCATTGTTTTACCCAAAAACGACTCTTTTTCAACGGAATGCTAAGCAGACAAGCTTACCCAAATAGGTTGGAAGTTGCTGCAAGACTGCTACTGGTGACTGGTGCACCTGGTTTTGTTCTCTCCTCACTCGTATGCCTTATAGGTTACAATTTTAGTAGAAAGAAGTAAAACTGACCAAGGCCGCACGCAATCCAAATATGAAAAAATATCAATTTCCACACACTACACACAGTTTCAAGACTACCAACCAATACCTTATTTTATCCTTCGACTTTGCATGCCTACCCCTTTCGTCCCACCTGTACCTGCACACCACATCATCATCATCTTCCCTTCGAAGGTACTATGCACACAGAATACCTACTTACTTAGCATCCATTGACATTCAACATTGAGCCACATTTGTACACGTAAAACCAAGACATGCAAATTAATGCATGCACTACGCTCAAGAACGCAAGGACAAAGTCAGGACTTCTCTAAGAAACTGTAACAAATTGTGTGAATAGAGGGAGTAATAATTATACCTTTCCGTACTATATTAGGGCACGCATTGGGATAAAAATTATCTGATGAGCGTAAGTCGACTATTATCACCATTATTTATGTGTCCACCACAACACTCTGAGTGAGTTATTGACAGTGTGTGTGAGTAATTAATAATAAAAATAAAATATGACACAAGACTCGTCTACAATTCATACATTCATACTGCCTCGTGTAGCTGGTTTTTTAAAATAAGCTTTGGTCTAACGAGACTTCCACAAAAATGATTTAAAGTGAAACAAGGAAGGACGTCATTTGGTGGGAGTGAATGTGATTACACATGGACATATAGTAATTTAAATGCATCCACATTACAAACACACTGGAACTTTACTAGTAAAGAATATTTATCAGTATGTGGCTAATGGGATTTTTGATTTGGTTGTTTGCAGGTAAAGATTTGGTTCCAAAACCGGAGGAGCAAGTACAAGAAACTGATGAAAGCAGCCCAAGTCCAGGGCTCAGGGGGGTCCAATCAACCGCCCACCCAACAAGGGGAAAATTCTAATGAAACTATGAGTCCTCAACCACCTGATTCATTCCCATCTCAACCTGGTGACCTCAGTCCTCCACCTAATCCTAATCCTCAATCTCAGGTGAGACTCAGAATAAATCAAATGTTGTGCAAATAAATGCTTGAAATGAATCTATCAAGTCATACGTAACCTTTAGTGCGTAAAAGGAAACGGCTATAGTTGAATTCATCCACCTTTCAAAGCATCAGCAGATGATTTTGCATGCGTCACCAAGTATTTCATGTTGAGTAGGCAATAATAATCACACGAATGATTCACAGAAATCATTGCACAACTCAGTTAGTTCTTTCCTTTAGAATGGGAGCATTTTTCATTGTTCCCCAGTATTACAACAATAGGTACCACCACCAGCACTACACACATTTTCAACCCTTGAAACTTAAAATTGGCAAGGGTTTCGCTTTTCATTTAAATGCGAGCGAAGCCTATGAGTGTGTACGTAAGTATATGAAGTGTGTAGTCACTGGTGTAGTGTGCCACTGTGCTGAAAAAGACATAATAACCAAACGAAGCTGATTTGTCATGCATATTAATTTTGGTTTTTGGTTGGAAGTTGGGATATAATGAATTTACATGCCGAACCAGACCGAATCATACCTGCCAAACTATCAAACTACCTCTACACAGTTCAATTGAATTGTTGTGGTTGACTATGTTGACATGTATTTTGAACAACGAGCACCAATTGCAATTAATAGGAGGGTATCGACGTTAGTGTAGTGTAAACGCTAGATTACAAAATGCTCTGTTTTTCGTCATGCACTCATCAATACTGTTTTACACAGATGCATTACGTCCTAGCTTTCCCAACAATTTAACTGAATAATTTTGTATACTTAATACACTCATTTCTCTCAAAGGTATGTGACGTGAAATGCATTCAACCGACTTAAAAAAATTTAGGTTACTGCTAGAAATGTCACATAGGACATAACTTACAGGCACAGGCAAATGAAATTGAAACTCACTACAAATATAGTTTCCCCACGAATAGGCGAATGTGGAATTAATCCCAGAGAAAACTGTGTCACCTCAGGTAAAACCCACACATGGGTACTTTTGGAGAGGATGTTGTTATATTTGCAAAAGTATTTTTCCCTTCTACTTCTTGTCGTGGCGAAGGGTTAGAGTGAGAGAAATATTATTCAGGACATTTTTCCGCTTCATTTACTCTCCTTGCCGTTGGTAGTTGACCAATATATTGGAAATTGGAACACTGTTTGTGAAAATAGACTTTAATAGTTAGCTCCTCATGATGTTTTTGTTGTGTAGGATTTCATATTGTTGGAAGAACCCCAATTATCTCATATTTTATGGAAAAGCGAGGCTAGTAGGAAAGCTTGTTAGGTGGATAAAACATATGCTAAATTCCTATTTAAATATTCCATGAAGGGGTGTGGAGTGGACGTAAAGTGGGAATTGGTGGTGGTGGTAGAAATAAGTAATTCCATTGCATAATTTATTACTCACCTTTCTGGCCTGAATTAAATATTTAACCAACGATATATTCACTCGCCCTGTCAAACAGATCACCCTTCCAACTTCCAAACTGCAAATAATAATTACTCAAGTAATTTAAGTCCTCCAAGGGGATCCTCACCACTTAATAAGGAGCTTAAGAATTTTTAAAGAATTTTAAAATTTAAAACCTCCTTTGTGTGATACAGAAAATGTGGATTATTAATTAGTAGCTCCCAATGAGTCGTCCTTTCCCAATGAGTTTATAAGCTCTACCGCAAATATATTGTTTGTTCTGGCTGGATAACAATGTGTGTGTGTTTTCATATATTGCAAATCTCTCCCTCGTATCGAGTGTTTTAGCTTTAGCATACAAACCTTAATGACATTTCATGTATGCAGAGAGTGTGTGCCACCTGTGCAGCTTGCATAATTAAAGACACTTCCATTTCTCCGTACTCATCGGCACCTTTCTGTTTGTTTAATTGCAGGGAGGTTGTTCGTCTCCGGTGTCACCGTGGGATATCAAAGGTGGAGGTCCCCCTCACGGGAACTCAGGTCCTCCTCCACCCCCTCAAGTCCCACATCATCCTCATCCCGGCTTGCCCGTAGGTCATCAAGCCTATCAATATCACTGGTATCATCAAGACCACTCACTTCTCACGTAATTGTAACTACATTCAAATTAACTTTAAGAAATGAATCATTCAAAATCATCATTTATATTCATATACATCTCCGTGTACAGTATCAATGTTATATATTACAATACATTCTCCTCAAAATCCTATTCAATCAAATCAGTCACTAGTTAAATCAAGTTTGATTTTATTGCTAGCATATTATTGTTATTATGTACTAAATAGTGTAAAATACAATTTATTACGTGTTCGCTGGTAATTCCCATCATCATTCCTGAATCCTGACTTCAAATAACGTGAGGCTACAACCTGCTGCTTTAAAAAAAGTATTCACATCTATTAATGATTAATGAACGGGTGTTCTATTTCTAAATCCATTACATTTCCTAAAAACAAAGTGCTAAAATATTTTGTAACATTCCACTCACACATTCCATTGAGTAATTCCAATATTAACCTTTTAAAATCGGATTCACTTGTAAGAGAACTCTAAATTCTTTCCCTTTTCTAAAGAAGCTGGCTGGTACTATGAATATCAACGCGCAACGAAGAAAGATTACGCATGCAGATTATTCTCACCGTAAAATGATAAGCTATCCTATCAGACACAACAAATTATCTGTGTGGCTTATTATACGCAACTTGAATGTGAGTGTGAAGACAAAAGGTCGTAATTCCACTTGCAAAAAAGATAATTGATGTAATAATGTTCGCTGATATGTTTAATTAAAACACGCATTCTAATGAGAAGATGGGTAGCTATGATATAGTATCAACCAGCATAAAAAACCTTGCGAATTTTTATAAATGTGAACTATCTTACGTAAGTTAATCTTGACAAAGGTTGTGCAGCCACCGGCAAAGATAAGAAGGGTTAAATTCCATTTCCATATCATTTACAACAATTCCAAATTACTCCAAATTATCGCATTATTACTCGAGGGAAAAACTGGTATTGTTCACGTTGTGAGCGTTACATGTGACTACTAGTAGTACATTCCTGAATGAAGTAAAAGCTCTTTTGACTTTTGATAGCTCACACACACACACACACTATATAACACTCGTAACACGCTGATTTGGTGTGTGAGTGTGACTCTTAACTGTGCATATATTATAATTAAGTCCATTAATTATAAAGTAATTAAGTGTATAAGAGCGTACCGAGGTAGAAGAATAGTGTAAATAATTATTATGGCGAGAATGATGATGATACGCTATGAGCTATGATGATAGTATATATAGAGGAATGTCGTGTGTGAGTGTGTGTAGCATTATAAACGAAAGATAATTAGATTAGACGATGATGACGGCTAAAGTGTGTGTAGAGGATAATTGTTGAATGTTTGTATTATTACTCACATTAAGTGAGTAGTAATGATATATATCCATAGCGTAAGTAATTAGGTGATTAATTGCTACTTAACTATAATTAATTACAAAGGAAGCGTCGTCCTCTAACTATGAACTATGTAATCCCTCGTGTGGACAAAACAAGGCATCATTCATTCATCAGTATCAGTATGTGTGTAACGTGTGTGGTAAATAGTAAAATACACACACAACAATGTATTTTATTTATATTTATAAGATCAAAAATGATGAAGAAGAGCTCGACGAGTCTCTTTCTGTCTGTCTCCTGCATTTTCTGTTTAAGTTCCTCCTCTTCTCTCAGAAGAAGAGTAAATGACGATGGATATATATTTTAGTTGAATCCTGACCTTATAGTCAATAAATGATGGACGACGATCTAGCAGAGACATCAACATCAACACTAAACTTTCCTTTGTTGATGCTACATTTACACTTTTGCTAATTATGTTTAAGTAAAAGAGAGACTACGAGCTGAACTTAAATTGTACACGTTTCAAAGCATTATTTTGATGGTAATTGTTTTGCTAAATTTAAAATATTGGAGGTCTACAATTTACAAGAATAAGTCTACTTCTGCTTTTTATATTTGCAAAAGTGTGTTGAAGTGGATATTTAAGAATATGTCCTGTTTTCAATGTTCTCATGTTTTAACGTATATTGTTACTCTACCTAAATATATTATGGATGTACTACATAAATCTATGTTAAATAGAGACAGTATTATTAAAAATGAAATGAATCCGAAACGGCCAAGTCGCAAAAAATTGTGTTTTTAATTGTCATTCATTGATTTCTTCATTTGATAGCATCATCACAATCAAAATGCAATCTTGTCAAATCACTTGCATGCGAGTATTTATAAATCGTTAATTGATAGATCCATCCAGTATCGAGAATCGAGAGTGTTTAAGCCCCACTAGAGTGATTACTGCACGTGGAGTTGTGTACTTACTGAAGAAACGGAAAGAATCGATTCTATTGGCAATTGACAGTTCGAGACAACATAAAACAGGCAGGGCAGACGTAATCTAAAGGAAAGTCTTGCGTAGTCTATTGTTCTTTAGGAGGGGCTCTGTGACTACTAAGCCACCACCACCACCACCACCAACACCATCACCTTCCTTGCCACGAACAAAAGATAAAAGCAAAATGGTTTAATGGGATTTCTTCTTATTGGAACGAGTTCCTCTCTATCTGATGAATCTTCTATGGAGAGTTGACTCTGCCAGTTTTACATACTTGACTTGCTTCTCTGCCTTACACACAGACATTAAAGTTTGATTCATCTCGACTGATGTCACACCCAGACTTAATGTGACTCGACCCCACCTCGTTGGTTGGTTGACACGAAACTCAAGAACGACCTGTTTGGAGTCCCGTACTAAAGCAAATGGAAGTCAAGGAAGGAGATGTGGCTACAAAAAAATGTTTGGTCTGTGGAGATGGTCGACTAAACCACCAAACCAAAGGGACTTTCAGACGTCAAATCGCGTCGTTACTTTCTAAACGAACCAATGCAAACAAATGCTACACATCATCATCGTTCATAACTGGGTAAGAGCTTCTTTACACGTGGAGAACAAGAACAAGAGTATCAGGTCAAGTCTTCTTTGAATATTATGTGAACCTTAATTGTGGATATGGACAATCACTAACACTGTTTAATATTGTATACACAGAAAACATCTACCGATGGATGGCATCCAAGAATGCAGGAAACCATCTCTTGATTAATTAAGAATTTTAGAAGGTCTGTATTTTGATTTTTAAAAATATAAACGAATTTCTTCACTCTTCTCGAGTTCTCACAAGATTTCACACTTCTTTTCCAAGTTTACCAATCCTCCTATCCATTCTTCATATCTCCTTAATTTGCATTTTTGCATCAGTCATATTATTCTTCTCTCTCGGCACCCTTTAAGTTTTCAGCATTGGCCTTAAATTCAAATAAGGAAGCTTCATGTGATTTTCGAAAGACTGCGAGAGAAAATGTTTACTCATTTTGGTCATCAACAAGTTTTGGCTGTGAGTCAAATAAAAATCATTGTGAGAAGTTTGGAGGAATGAATGACAATTGCGAATCCACATAACAATCAATTTCGCCTAGGGATATCGCAATAGTTGGTTAGTTGGATGTGTGCAAGCGTAGAGGAGAGTTTGTGTAGTCGAACAAGCCTTGAGTTGAAGACGAGCGATAGACGGACATAAAATAATATTTTTCGTGTTCTCTCACTCCCCTTCGTCTCTCAATAAAACGGATAAAAAATGTGATGTGAGAGTGATACCATATTTCAATTGAAGATTATAGGTGTGCTGTGTGGGCCACAGTATGTTAAATTAGCAAAGCAACTAGAAGGTGTGCATTTGTCTGTCTCAATGAATGTAAAATATTGTACAGGCCCGATATACAAATCTACTCGCACACTATATACAATCAAAACGAGTGTGTTCTATGGTTTGTATGCGCAATGAATGGGTGCATTGTTATGATGACCGGTTATCATGCATATTGATCGTATCAGTGATCAATGAAGACTATTTTTATTGCAATATACTTAATGGCAATATAATTCTATAAGAGATCCAGTTATTTATGCGTTTCACTTCTAACACACAGACTCGCCTCTCTACCTCTTTCTAGTTTACTCAAAAGTCAAATCTCACGTGAAGAAATATACTTACGCAGAATTTTAAGTGTTTTTCTGAAATCAATGGTGTTGCAATCTCCACAAAAATCTGTAGCATAAAAGTAATAAAAGATAATAAATATTTTGTACACTCTGTCTCTGTTGTCTGCGTATTCCTCCAAAGTCCAAACCAAAGGAAGAAGATGAGAGAGTCAGAGTTTTGTGTTTTTGTGGTTTGAAAATGATGAAATTCAACAAGAGATGATTGGCACATGGGAGTTAACCTTGTATGACATGACATGACTGGATTTTTCTCCCTTTTACTTCCCATTCCTCTCGTTTGCATGCTGATGATTTTTATACACAGCTTTTACTACGTATACATCATCATGTATATATGTTATGTGTTCCAATGAATTTCAAATCGAGTTCTAGTCTAGAGTAGTAGTGTCTTATATGGGGCACAAGATCGCTTTTATTAGACAACATCAGATAGGGAGGTTTTTACATGAACTTTGCTTTATTCTTATTAAACTCCTGCCGGTGTAGCCACCACCACATATTCATATAATAATATTCATATAACTTATTGGAATTAATGTACCTTAAGAGTATAAGTTTCTAATACAAAGTTATTGTTATTAACCCTTAGGAAGAAGGACAGACACAAACTCTGAGATACTCAGATGTTAGTGGTTGGTGTGTGTGTGTGTGTGTATGTGTGTGTAGGTTGATCATATTCTCTTGAAGGCTGTAGGTAGAGCCGAAGGTAGTCTGAGTTGTCAGTCAGTCAGTCATCAAGGGGAAAAAACGGATATGAGATCTGAATGAATCTTATCAAAATATCATTACGATTCTTCATTTCATATCGTGACCCATCCAATCCTGTTCATGTCAGCTAAATCGAGATGGGCCTGCGAGTAGTAGACAGCTTTCTTCCGAATTTCCATGTGTCTTTCTCTCCCTCCGACTCCAAACTCTACATGAATCCAATTGGATTTTTATTTCGATGTTAATTACTCAAATGTAGTAACATGTATGGTGGTTGCATCTATAGGGTAATCATACTAGAATTAAGGGGAGAACCTCTGTATGGAATCAAGTTTCCCTTTCAGTTTATGGAAAGCACACATTATCATAATATCCTTGAGAAGTGCAAGTTGAGAGAAGCTTTAGGGTAAAATGAAGGAATCTCGAAGAAGCCTCAAGAGTTTTATCTATTTTAATCACTTGACGTGTGTGACAAGTGGATTTTACTGTAAGAATAATAACAACACCAACAATACTGTAATTGTTTATTGTGTTACATTGGAAGTCTATAATCAAGAACAGAAAGTGTGGCACACTTCACCCTAAATTAATGCATAAGGTCTATCCACACCTACTTAGCACGTAAAGGCTTTTCTGATGCTAAACTCACAACAAAGTCACTTCTTTCAACTTTTCTGTAGGATGAAGGAGTTTTATAAAGTTAACGATGCAACGCTTGAATTTTAACTATCATACGCGGTCACAATGAATATGCCATCCGTCTATCACAAAACGCTTAAGAAATCTCTCCTGCTAAAGTGTTTTGCACTAATTGCCTTCTCAGGTAAATTACGAGTGAGAGAATATGTACAAAATCCTAGTTTTGTGTGAAAAAGGTCGTTCTCTTGATCCATGTGCAATTCAAAGCCAAATGTCTTCTTGAACACTTTACATTTCCGTCTGTCTTCCATTCTACGAAATCACAGCATCAAACAAATAATGTTGAATGAGCAAAAATAAGTTGAAAACAACGCACACACAACTGCGCCCACGCTCGCAAACATACAACACACATATACAAGTTTGCCATTTACCACATCGGGCAGCCAGCTTTTGTGATGATGAACCCACCTTCCACCTTCATGGGAAATTTTATACTGTGGGCTGTTATTTTCTCCCAGAATTTGTGTGTACACTCTTTCCGCAGCAAAGATAATGAGGAGTGGAGAGGTCGAAGGGCCATTTCCCATATAATATAGTTGCACAAAAGATTCACATCAATCCACTGTTAAGTCGTGGATGAATCATGAATTCAAATGTGTGTGTAGCATTACCAATAAAGTGCTAACTCTTATTCGACATCTTTAACATGTTACTCAACAGGCTAAAGAAACTTGTGACTTTCAACAAGAAAGACAGCATTATTACTTGTATTCTTCAAAAAATCGCTAGTTTAGTTTTCTTTTTCTATCTAAAACATCGTTGCAGTATCCATTAACTAACTAACCTCCAACCTACACTACCACTATCACAAAATATGAGATCCAACATAATTCAACATCCAACCAGAACGAGCGAATAGAAGAGTGTCATTCTTCATCAGGCAACAACTGGTGTGATGGCTGGTGGTATAACTTCTGAGTAATAATGAATGTACCTCAGTCGAAACTCTCTGATGATGTTGAAAGACGAAGAAGACCTCACTTCTTTAACCCATCATGACAGGCGTGTAAAGAGCTTCGTATATGAAGTAACAAACATACCTTTGAGAAAATTTACGAACACACTGTTGGTTTAAACGGTCGTCATTTCTGCGGCTGGTTAAGTGAAAAAGAATAAGTCTATAAGTACTTAGCGTAATGAACTTACTTGGTTGGTTAACAGTAGTAGGCATGTAATAATTTTTGTTTTTGATGCCAGCAAAGCACTTTTCCAAACTACGAAACTACTACTACTCCCACCACCACCACTTCCTTCCTTTTTCATAAAGTGAGCAGAAAGCCACCAAAGTCTCATTCATCAATATCACATTCTCAACATCATTATCTACACGACTACCATTCCATCCGTCTTCCATCGACGTATCTGGGTGTCAATAAGACAAATGGTTTAACAAGTCGTAAATGATTGCCATTAGTTATTTATTGCCATTCAAGTAGAACTGCTTTCTCTTCTTTACAACTTGTTACCAGTTGTAAAAATCAAACGGACAGAGAATAAAAACTTCATTCAACAATTATTCAAAGGAGAGGGCACACTAAATTATGGCAGTAGTACCGACTAGCTCCTCACCATAAAAACCCTAAAAATTAGCATCAATCGAAGGGTACACGCGTTTAAGTTCATCGTCGATGGGTTCTGATTTATGGAATAAAAATGCCTGCCACGACTCCCTTCTTTAAGGAGGTTTAGAATTCAGTTTTTCATTACGAAAGTCGTAGGAGGGATGCGAACTCTTTGATAGAGTTGGTGATGATGTGTCATATTTCAAAATATCCTCTATGAAAGAAAAGACCTGTCTGACTCAATCTGCAGAATGACAGACCGTGAATGTGTATATAGCGAGACTTCTAGAGTTGAATCATTTAAAGGATTGAATCATTGAAAAGCTCCTCGTGATGTTGTGTAACTTTTTTTACATCGAGGACGACAGTCTCTCTTCTTTTCTGTGAGTCTTTTTAAAACTCGTTGGATTTCGCTTTCATTGGAGACCTTCCTCCTCCATAAAGGAGACTCAGGAGAGGCTTTACTGGCGATACTTTTGGCAGATGTGAATGTGTGGGAGTTGAGCTTGAGAGAGAAACAGAAAGAGAAAAGCCGATAGAATTTCCATGGAAACTTTTTCCAAGTTAGCTTTTCGCCCTATAATTTGGATGGGCGGGTCGGACTCGTTCTGTAGACATTGTGTGTGCTCATCATATTCCATAGAAGAAGCTCAGACCAAAACCAACCCAATGCAATGCCAATAGAGAAAAGCAATATACATTATTTTGTGTGTAGATTGTAGATGCACATATATACTCGTGTAAAATAAAGTATATGTATGTAATGTGTGTGTATATATATATACCACACCAATTGCATTCGTAGTAATGGACATCATATCACTTGTTCCATTGGCTAAATTCTAAATTGTATAGTCTCTCTTTTATTGGCACCACCAAGACCAACAACATTTCTTGAGAATTTTCAATGTGTAATGTAAAATGTAATAGACAACATTGGCTGAGTAACATGAGTCTACTCCACTGCGTCTGATGTAAAACCACATCACACCACCAAACCAAGGCGAATTATTGTTACACAACACAAGCGGTGAAGGCCTTAAGTAACTTTGCAAATCTTGTGAGACTTATCGCCCTTTGCGAACCTGAGAGAGACAGAGAATATTACTCGTGTATCAGATAATACTTTAACCAAAAAGGGCTTAGCAAATGAGTAACTCAATTCTATCCAAAATCCAGCCCATTCCTTTTGTTAGAAGAGAAGCATGTCCTTCCAAACCTTGTCTTAACACATCCCGTTCTTTATTTTTCAGTCTTATTGAAAATTCAACTATACATTAAGTTTGCATTAACAAAAAATTATTTCTGAAGGCACTGCAACGAGAGGATGTAGTACATAGAAGCTAAATTTTGCTATCACAGAATGGGATCTATTCGCAACTCTATGTAATAAAGAAGCACACATTCGCGACCTTTCAGATAAGAAATCATGTCTTCTTCTTTCCACCATCCATCCTGCTGGCTACTCGAGAAGCAGCTACGGAGAATATTCCTTCCTTTTGATGCTTATCAGCTGACTTAACAAGAAGTAAAACTACTGCTTGTATGTAAATTCTAGTCCAGCCCTCTAAGAAATCGGTAATACAATAATTCATGGAGTTATAATCACCTACTGTATTATCGAAGGTTGATCCGCACCTGTCAAGCTAATCCCATCAGTCTCAGAAATTAGTCAGTTTATCGTCTAAGCTCACTTTTGTTGTATTATACACTACAGTTCTGTGCACACTACACACTACTGTAAAGATAATTGCGAAATGTTTGTGTATTTTGTTCTGCTAAAATTTTTACATAGCTTGAGATTCAATCATATGACCAAAGTAAGACATAAGCAAGTTAGGAAGTATACGTACGCTTACTATGCTACTCTACTTTTTACCTTTATTATGCAACAAATTACAGGAAAGGTATTATGGCTTAAATGTTTCGGTAAGTGTGAGAGCTTCAAATAGTTTTGCTTCAAAGTTTTCACCAGCACACTATTATTATCTCACTCACAATCAGCCAGTTTCTAAATTGCATATTTTTGTCTCTATTTCTAATCTTGCTGGCAATGGCCCTTAGATTGAGAAGAGAAATAGCTGTGCAAATACGATCGAATATATTCTGTCAAGCGATAAGAGCTTTATCAGAATGGCACTTTTAGGTTTAATTTCAGCAATAGGTGGCTTTTCAAGTTGTGTTAAAAAGTTATTTTAACTTCGTAATTGTGTGCAAAATAGCACGAATTGGACAGTAGAAAACGATGCATAAAAATGACTTAATTCAAAACTTTCTGAATCCTGCGAGCCCACATACACTTCATCAAAAGCGGCTTTGTCATTTAGGTGAAATTACGAAACGCTAATTTTACACTTGCAACTTGTACGCTTCCTTGGAATTCGCATGTGATACAGATAGATACGGCAGTTGAAGAAAGGCCAGCATGCAATCTCACTCTGAATCTTTTAACTGAATACAAATCCAAATCTCACGCTACACAATCTACAATACAAACTCCCAACGAACATTCACCGATTCCTGAATGAATTCACAACCACATAGAACACAGAAATTAGCTGAAGGCAACACGATTCATTTCAAAAGAAACAGTCGAACGAATTGTTCGCTGAGGGAACAATACCAAAAGAAATGCAAGTACGCAAATACGAATGAGCAAAGTAGGATTGTTCAATGCCTTGTCAGCCATTTGCTTCTAAGCCTATCGTTCATGATATCACCAATGCCAAAGAAAAAAAAACTGTTGCTACTTCTGTACCACGGACTACTGACTAGCATAACAAAACCACAAGGATAACAATAGACCACGACCAAAAAGATCTCTCAACAATAGGCGAACCAAAACCAATAATACCACATCCCAGCGAGGAAATCTCAACAATAAGACGAGGAAAAGGAATAATAATCTCACGCAAAAGTTAATAATCAATAGAGAAAAAATCTTCAAAAAATCATACATACACAAACCGCAATCGTCCTTCTCACAATGACCAAGTTCTTGAGGAGCTCACGTGAAAACAAAAGTACCACTTTTGGTTGCAAAATGCGTAATAATTTACAAGTATTAATTTTTTTTACACAGACCAAACTGAATTTCCTACAAGTTCAAGTCCCACAACATCTCGAATGTCGAATGCCACTGAAGCATATAAAAAATTTATTAGTAAGAATGTAAGAAACCCTTCCGTGTACTTGTGAATTTTAAATGGAAATATGACTTCCAACAGTTTCACATGAATGCGAAATATAAACCAAGAGAAGACATTTTGACAACAATAAACAACTGACATTGAAGACAGAAAAGTCAAAGAGGGTGGAATAAACCCCAAGTACATAAATGAAATTACAATAATTCTATTTTATATTCATTTCATTGGGATATTACACGGCAAAAATTACAAGTCAGGCTAGAAACTCACTCCTCTTGATGCACGAAATAATAGCTATATTTATTGGAAATTGTGCAGAGAGACTTGAATAAAATAAAGTCCTTAATTTGGGAGTGCCAGGTCCACTAAATATGTAAAAGTAGAGTGGAACATTGCAATTACTCTTGTTGGGGATGAATACATTAAAAGCAATCCCGATTGCTACTGCTGAGACTGCTGACTGCGGCTCTTATTGCTTGCGTTTTGACTTATCTCTCGTTTTATTTTGTCTCGGTTTTTGCTCGAAAGACACTCTTCGCCGTGTCTGCGTACTGTGTTAGTATAATAACATTTAAACGAGGAGCTAAGACGAAATGAAAGTTGTGAAGAATCAGAAAGCTTGTTTTTCTTTTTACTACTGTATAATTACATTACAACTGAAGCTATCCTTTGTTTCTCCACTCTCGGGTTGCATGTAAATGTGAATGATGTTAATTTTTAATTTATTCCACTCAAGTCCTTCCTTACAACTATTTCAATCCAACCCACAAACAGAGACATTTTCTTGTTCAACTGTCCACGGCCAATCATTCCGTAGTCCCGAGAGCAAAATCATGAGGTGGTGTAAGCTGTTCAGGCAGGTAAAGTTGGATGATTGCATGAAACAGTTGCCAGTTGTATTAAATATGTGATTTTTCACTGCTACATAATTCTATCGTTGTTATCCAGACTGGAAGAATCTCTTCATCATCTACACACCGTAATTAATTGCACATTCATTTTATAAAATAGGTATGATGAAAGATAGCAGGACCTAACGGCGTGTGATGTTCCTCTTGGAGTAAATGAGAGATTTGGATACGATTAAAACAGACAACTGGTTGGGCTCAGTTTCAATGTATGTACATTTCATTCTGAATGTGACAAACCAGTACACATCTACTCGTCAGTAGTCAGTGAAAGCAAAAGGGAAGATTTACGCAGGAAACAGTTGTGAGTCCTTTCCAGTTGGTATGCGTGGGTGACTGAAATACAATGGTGCACCCGATCCATATGAATACTGATGTGATGCGTGAACCAGGTGATCCTACATGGTGTGGGCGTTTCGAGGCATCTGACCTGAAGGGCCTTCTCTAACCCTTTTGGCACGAGTTTGGGACAAAAGAGTCTTTGATTGACCCCTTTGTAATTTGAGCCTCGACTTCCGTACTCGTTGAGTCAGTGTCACTCCCACCCTATTCTTCGAGGACCCCACTAACATTCAGAATAGAACACACGGTTTCAAACGGATCAATGCAAAGTTCTTCAGTTCGGAATTACTGATAAAGATCTCTGATATCTACCCATTACGACATTGTTGACGGCTGTGAATTAAAACGATGTTAGGGAGACTCTCCTCACCCTTAAACACTTTTACACAACAAGCAGTCAACTACGTAGGGACCTTTGACATCGCACACGAGCGAGGGAGAGATTAGATCTTTATTCATTCTCACCTTTACATTCAATATGCTATCACATAAATAAACTACATAGATTGAAGGGAGAATAAAAGAAGTTCGGGAAGACTTGAGTGATCCCGTATATCGCAGCTAAAGATACATAACGAGAGAATCGAGAGCCCAAAAAGTAACCAAACAGGACAACATATTTCCCATTAAATCGCACACATAACTCCATCCGTTTTGAATGAAAATCCAACAAACCATAAGCCGTAAAAGCTTTTAAACTTCATCAACTTCAAAATCATCTTCGTCATCTTGAGTATAAACCTTTTTAACAACTACTAACTTGACGTAATAATCAGTTAGTACAATTTTTAGCGTGGCAAATAGAAGAATACTTCACCCTGTCCATTGTGCTTTTTTGTACATTCACAAAACTCATTAAACTTTTACAACCCTCTCTCTCCCTGTGAATGGAAAAGCGTAAATCCTTTGCACGAGCTGCATATTATTTAATTGGCGACAGTCATAAAATCCTTTCTGCCTTTTATGCGTATTTTACTTTAAAACTACTTAAAATAGCAAGCAAACAAAAAGACCCTTGAAGAAAGAGTACTTTCCTCTTTAGAACCACCAAACCAAACTACCCAAGAAATTCACAATTCACCTTGCATCTTTAATAGCAGCAGCAGTGTCATCTTTTCTCTTTATCTCTAAAAACAAATTAAAGATGAACTTGGGATGACCAAACTTCATCATAAAAATAAAATGCACTTCTACCTGCGTATCATTCAGAGGTAATTCATTCTTGGTGATGATAATAAACATTTATACTGCTGTTATATTGTTCTGAGTCAGCTTTGAAACTAATTATTATTACCGGTGATGCTCCTATGAATGACCAAGACGAAGGAAAAGGGTTGAGTGTTGGAGTGTTTCTTCTTGACTCCAAAGAAATCCGACATCACCAGCAAAAGTGCGCGAGTGTGTGTCTTACTTTACTGAAGAGAGAGATGAGATGCTGTCTATGTAATTGAAAACCTTAAAACCCTACGAGAGACGTTAAAAGCCTATAAACCTTTGGAAGAAGCGGTGAAGGTCTAATAATCTTCTAATAATAAATCGTATCATCTCATCGCATGCTCCTTCATCCTATGCTTGCCAACATAATTATTATTGTTGGTGATGTTGTGATGCTTTAAATCTCTTTAGTGTCCGGTCAGCTCGTCTAATCTTTTACAGTCATCTTAATAATCTTTTTATCGTTTGCCATTTGGCCGAAGAAAGAATAAGAGACAGTATAATAGTAAGATCATAATCATTAGTAAGTCATTCATTGACAAGTTAATGAGTGTTTTGACTCTAATCCTTTATTTATGCTTCTTTGGATTGATAATCTTTTGCTCAATGGAACTAAAATGAATGAGAGTTGATTTACCTACTTGTTTAGAGCTTAAGTATGAGTGTGGGATGAATGTGAATGAAAGAAGCCAGCCAGACTACTGACGAAGAACAAAAAGAAAGGTTAGGAAACTTTGGGAAATGTAAAGTGGAAACAATGTGAAAGAGCTTAGATGACGATTGTTTGTAGCGAAGTAAAAAGGAGTTCATGAAGTGAACTGGATTGCAAATTATACGTGAGCGAGAGAGACAGGCCGGGGGAAAGAATAGAAATGCCTAAATCTCTCGGTTGAATTGATCGAGTTGAATAGGCTAAATTACTCCACTTGAGAGCAGCTCAGCAAGAGCTTTAAAATGAAATGATGCTTGTGGTGATGTTGATTGTATCACTTGGTGATGAATGGGGTCATGTACAGAAGAGTGGATGATCATTTAAAGAGTTATCTCCACTTTTCTTCTGGGGGTATTGATCATGTCACTTTAACTTATCTTTTTAACTTCACATCCCCCTTGGGTATACATAAGGCTCCTTAGTCTTTTCCAGATTCCATCTCATCTCCAGAAAAGTCCTGAAGCCCAAAGTGCTTTGTGTGGGATTGTCAAGAGTCCATTTTGCATCCTTCTTCTAGACTCAAGTGGACAAAATAGCAGAAAGTAGAACCAACGACTATCAAATTTGTTTTAGACGATTCTTTATTTCATTACATTCACAAATTGTTTATTCGCATCACCATTTGTAATTGACAAACATTATTGATCACTTTTGAAGATCATCATCCTTTATAGTATATATTTTAAAATTAATATTCTTCTATAGTTGACCTGAAATTATTACATTGAAAATTTATAACACAGATTTAAATGTTATATCTAAGTATAATAATAGTAGATACTATAATTCTGTTTGGAGTTGTAAATTCCAGTAGTAGAATATCCTGACACCTTACAATGAACACCCTTTAGGAACAAAAACTAGAAACCGTACACGACAGTTACACACACACAAATGATTCATGGCAATTCATAATTTATAAATCCCGAAACCTGACCAAGACAAGTTATTAATAAAAGATTAAAAGGAGGAAGCCAAGTAGCAAATATCTCAAAAGCTTAATCACAGTCTTCAGCTTCTCTAGCTACTCTTCGATCAATTGAAAAGCTTTCCTCGTCTCTCCTACTTCTTCCTACACATGAATCCGAATCCTGTTGTTGCAGATTAAGCACAAGACTTTCTTAACAAATCCTAAGCTCTCTAGTTATACTTTCTACTCGTCCCGTAGCTCCTACAACACTCACACATAAATTCATCATTGTGATTCTCCGTTCATTCTCCTCCTTTATCTATTTCTTAATAATACTTAACCAAAATAGATTTAAATATAGGTTTTGCTACATCTGGCTCCAGGCAGTTGTCATCCTCCTCCTTCCGAATCCTTTAATGATGAATGTCATCTATTCTTCTCTCGTCTCGGGGCTACCTGCACAGTTATTTTTAGCTGTAACGCATTATTTCCTTAAAAAGCCAAGAAGTAGCCAACAACAGATGCAGACTGAATCTTTTTTAAACACGCTGACTGCCAACTGTACACTTACTAAAGAAGAAGTTGAAGAGCCAGGAGAATCGCCGACCGACGGACGACATCATACACCCCGATTCGAAATCTTGAAGAACTTGCCCACACTTTATTGCACCTTTTGGTTCGTCCAAAGGATCAAGAGTAATAATAATAATTATTAGTCACTAGTTAGTTCTCTTTGCAGGTAAACATTTCCAAGAGACCGAGAGAGAGTGAGTGTTGTAGTAGGTCCTCTACCGAAGATAAATCATGGCAGCAGACCCATAAAACTTTATTTTATCAGATTTGTAGTGCCCCTTCCCAGCGATTATTGCTCTTGCATGCATGTGATATTTTTCATTCGTGTTCCAATTATTTGCTTGCCGACACACCTACTTGCTCCCAAAGTCCTAAGGTACCCCAGCGATGATGATGTAGTACCACAAAAGTCAGTCTTCCTTACAATAAAAAGTACCCTTCATTCTCCGTATGTATCATTTCTACTTATTACTGGCAGCGAGAGAGAGAGAGGAGACTTTTATTCAACGCGTACTCATTGTTGTGTGATATTCATTGGCCTAATAAACTACATTTGCCCAAATAAATCTAGAGGGAATTTTTATAGAAACTCGAAATATTTATGGAAAACAGGATAATAAGAATAACTCTACTTTTTAACCTTGTTAGGCTCCGGATATTTTATGAGATTAGTGCGTAGCAATTACCTTTCTTTGCTTTTATATGGTGAAACTTAGAGCAGGTAACTGACCCAGGGCAATGTGCACTTGACTAATACACGTTGTAAAAATGTTTCAAGTCATTAGGAACTACATTAAGTCATTGCATTGTAATGAAGATGATGCATACATATTTCTCGTGGAAATTGTTATGTACTAAAGATGTTTTTTCCTTGCA
>JAQGBV010000302.1:0-32870 GCA_034698685.1 Isotomurus pseudopalustris
TAGTAGTGCCAAAACACGAAAATCAGTTCGAACATTGACGTACTCATAAAATAATCACAACAATTTGCAAAATAATACGATATTACGATGTGCAATTCTCTAATTCACAATACTGTCAGTGCCACAAGAGGAATAAATACTCTACGCAGAAACGAGACTACTATTTCGAGACAAGCAATGCAGCATTCGCAATGAGAAATGCTATCACGCGTCTTATCAATAAAGCACAAAATTGAAATCTTCCGGTATCAGTTTCATTCTTGTTGTTAATTGTTCTACAAAACTAAAAGTTTTCTTTTATTATTACATCAAGTCACAAGTGGATGTCAGAGAGTGTGTGCATGTGCCATCTCTATAATTTATTTAATTGCACATCTACTCGATTGAAAAATCTAGCTGATGGCTGAAGCAAGTCTTCCACCTTCACCCCAGCCTCTTATGTCTTATTTCCATTTCTATTTTATGATAGATAATAATTTTAATTTACTTTTAATGTTTGTTTAGCCTTTACTTTGTTCTTCTTCTAATTGCTATCGTTCAATATGTTATACGTGTCCGCTCTCAAAGTATAAAGCGGCGAAAGTAAGAAATTAACTGAGAAACATTACAAATTGTCATAATAATTGCTATCTTCCACAACCTCCACCTTCACTTAATAAGCACTCACATTATTGTGTGCTCTTGAGAATTTAGCAGTTTAACAATAGACAGTTAATTGATATAGAATGGGACGCTAACATACCACGCAGCCAGACACTGCAGACATGCAAATTTGAAAAAAATATGTTTGCAAACAATATAAGTTCTTGCAGTCTGAATACACAGAGGTAACATTGCTCTAGGGCTTGGGTATCAATTTTCCACTCATATAATATGTGAAGTTCTTCGACTTATACCGATAAGAACACACCATACAGGTAAAATCATAGTCAACATAAAGAAATTAAATGAAATTCAAGCACACAACATTGTAGTGCTTGTTCTTTATCTCATTTATATTTTGACAATAAATTAATTATTTAAGGATTGCCTGAGAATGGTTGCATGACATTTCCTGAAGCAAACTTTCTGCTCCGTCCTTGAAGTATTCCAAGATTCTCGCATCTCTCGCCTCGAGACATTTTTAACAATTTGCAACTTTCGACAAAGCTCAGTTAGAAGCTAAGTATATTAAATGTATGCAAATTGGCTTCAACGAAAGTACTTGCTTGTACCACAACCACAATTAGCATGACCAGAACATTCATACCACTCGACATTTATCACAAGCTGCAACGAAATGGGAAGATTCGCTTTCGTAATGTTATAAAGTTGTATGTACGTTGGGGAAGTATTAAGTTTCAATTTGTTAAAAATGACTGAAGGTCTATAACAGTCAAGGTGTGCCTTGAAATGGTGAATTCAATTACAAATTCAATCCTTGCATTATTACTAAAGAAGGATCTATGCTGAAATCTCGCGTAGTTTTAAAGTTTGAATTCAGTTCAGTTACTCAATTCACGTTAAAATCATTATGTGTAACAAAGTAATAGGAATTGCCCTTTACCCTAAATACTTAATTCTTTCTTCTTTCGGAGCGCGGAACTAAAACATAAAGATTAAAATGAAAAGTCTACTTTGACATTTGGGGTAAAAACAATGCAAAGCCAACAAACAGATTGTACAGATTGAAAGGCTCATGCCAATCGACTGCTTGAGTGTCAACGGTACAACTATCGTTTATTACACCAAGTCAATCAATATTCAATTGAGTACGAAATCGCGTCATCCAAAGCACGCAATGTTATTGATTTTAATATTTACTTTATATAATAGTTCCTCCGCTGACTGCCAAAAACAGTATAACATCCGAGTTTGACTAATCACCTATTCTACTATTTCCACTGGTTGCAGTATTATTCGCCAATTTCTTTTTCGAAATTACAGCTTTTGACTCTCAGTGTTTACTATTAATAACGATTATGTAATCACTGAAATCCATGCTTACATTGTAAACAAATTCATTAAATTAGGAATCATGAAGTATGAACGCACAACATTGCACAGTATTGCACACTAATAAATATTCAGAACCAAGATGTTTTATGTAAATCTTAGTAACATGGGCCATGGGGCCATCCTTTTGGTTTCGAGCTTAGCTTGTATTTGTTATTTTACATAAAATTAATAGTCAGCGTCTTGAATTTTGTGACCTTTCCATTATAATTCAAATTCCAAGATTCATAGAAGATACTTTATCAGAAGCATATAATCATTTCAATCCACGCATATAACATTTCAATTTATACTGTATGTTGGAAGTACTTTTTGAGTAGATGAAACCCGGAGTAAATTTTTAGGTTGACGGTATAAAGTGACGCTGTATTTTGTGCTCAGTACTAATTAATCTAAGATTGAAGAGACATATACGATGCCATAAACCCAGAGAATAGATGGCAACTGGAGGAAGGAAGTATCGTGAAAGACTCGTAAAATAAGAGATGTGGTCTCTGGTCTCTTACATAAATCTGCAGGCGTTCCCTTCTTCCCTCAAACTGAATTAGAGAATTCTGGCTGAATGCAACTCGTATTCGTATATAAACCTGGAACTCCAATATTCCAAATGTGCACAATACTTTGAGAAGTTACGTACCAACCTAACCCAAAACAAGTTCCTTCTCACTAAATGTCACGTATATAATATGCATAACCATATCCACATTCACTTTCAGTCGCACACACAGACTTACTTGTGTGTTAGTGACTCTTTAGCGAAAAGAAATTCAGGATGACTGGAGATTAAATTATGCGTGCATGGGTGTATGAAGAATGACTCATAATGTAATGTGAGAAACGTGCGAGCTAGAGCTTAACTACACACAGTTTGAGTTGGAACATATCTATCCACATGGAACATAAAACTCCTCTAAAAATCGAATCATTTCAACTCTAAACTCTCTTAACCAACTAAGCAAATACCAAATACTCTCCTCACTGGCTTAAAATGTAATTGCATGCTCACTTTCTGCTGGTGTGTCAAATTTTCTTCCTCACCTATTCACTATTCGGTTAGTTTCTACTTGTGTTTGACATATATCTCTCCGTCCCGTGTACAAACACACACGTTTTACGACAAAACTACCTTAATCTTGGTAACTCCACAATAAAGAGAACTGCTTTCGGATGGCAACTTTCTACTTTAAATACTCACGAGTACCATTACATTGATTACATATTCACCATTGGCAGGAGAAGTGCGTGCAGCCCATCGTTTGTGATTCCATTATTATATAACAACGAATCAACCCCTTTCTTTCTCCCTCTATTGCCAATGTATTCCAGACTCTCCATTGGAGATACTTTCATACACTTCCGCAATAAGAGCCTAAACATTTCCATTTGTTGCACTGATATCTCCAAACTATATGCCTCCCCAAAATTGACTGAATTAAAGCATTAGAAATCCACTGGATCGTCGTAATCCGCATTATAAACATATTTTGCCAAAAACCGTATACATATATACTACATTAATTGCCGCTCAAAGAGATACCAAGCATTAATCCAGTTCCATGCTGGCCGCATAAGCCCTGCTTTCTTCTTATAATGCTATCACAATAAATAGAACCATATTGAGGATCATACAAATTAAATTCTGCTCGGAGAAATTCTTTCTCACAAAGCATTTCCAGCAAGCAAAGCTTCAGCATACTGACGATGAGTACAATCATCTGGGAATTCTAACCGAAGGAAGGGGAATAAAGGAATGCACTTTTGACTCTGTGAGACGTGAACTAAAAATTCTTTACTCTACTACTACAACACAAGTCTCGGTATAACCGTCAGAATCCCTAGTTTTATTATCATTCTCCAGTGTGATGAAGATGGATGCATACCTTTTTATAGATTGCCCCTCAACTATAAATACATACATTTAGATGCAAGAGATTATTACCCATGAATATATTTCTTTAGCCTCAGGTTTAAGATTAAATAGTTAAAAGGAACGAAAAATAAAATCAACCCCGGAGCAGAAGAGATCATCACAGGTAAGCACGAATAATATTACACATGCATGAACTTTCATTCCCGAAAGACATTCCACGATCTTCATTCAAAGATATTAAAAGAGATTCAAGGCACAAACAACTCTATTGCAGTCACCGATTCTTGCTGCATCGTGGGATTTAAAGTTCATATATGGGTGGTACAAACCTTCTCCCATAAATTGTTCCTGATTTCAGGACAATTTGTAAACAAAACAATGTTCTCTAAATGAGGGAAAAGAGAAATGCGCTTATTAAGACAAGACATTTGACATGAGAATGGTTCCTTCCCTCAAATTGACAATGAGGAAACAACCAAACAATTCTGCCATCGACTGACAATACATGCGAGTCTATCGTGTGTGGTGTGAATGCGTGTTTCATCGCTTATGCTAAACAGCACTGTGTATTCAATTGGTACTGTACAGTTAAAACACTTTCTTTCAAAAAAGGCATGAGACAAATACCAGGCAGGTCTGGCTGGTACTTCAAACCTTAATCTACAGCACTGTTGCAATTTACATATTACAATTCATCTACCAAACTTCCATTTGCTTGCCACGAGAAGAATGCAAATGTTTCCACATAAGCTCCTTTCTAATATATTTTGAATTTGATACTCTAAAACTTTTATTAATACGTTCATATCAAGGCAACTACAATACAAAACAATTATTTCAAGCTTGGATTTCAGGTTTCAAATTTTCAGAGCACACGAGAGTCAAAGCTGATTTACTAAAGAACCAAAATTTGCGAGAGAATTGAAGTAAGAGTGGAACTAAATTCATCTAATCCAAAGCTACGATCGCTATTACGGTTCCTTACAGTTTGTATTTTATTAGGTGAAAAACGAAATGTCCATGAGCAGAACTGACCGCAAAGCAACAATCAAACGAATAAGTGCCATAGCTTAACTTGCTGTATACAATTACTTCAACAAGTTGTGCAGACTTCCAATTTGAGATATTATTACAAATGAGAAATGAGGTATAGAGTTCCATTTAAATGCGATTTGGCAGGATTCTATTTACCAAGTGTGAAGTGACATTGAACACAGCAACCAGAAATCATTAATTACTTAACTCGTTTCATCTTGAGGCAAAATACCATTTAAGGCCCAAATACTCTCTTATACGTAGCATACAAAAAACTTACCTTTTAGTTATACACACACACCTTCCCTTACTTTTTATATTGAAGTCTGGCCCTCGACACTTGGGTACTGTTTCAAACGATCAAGGTTACATTATACTTAAGCAGCAAAACTACTGTTGCAAATTGTAACTAAAAGTATATTTTTCAGACTAGACACGTACATTCACTCACTCCCGAAGAAAAGCTATTTGATTTCTTTGCAAGAAGAGAGCCAAATTGGATAATACCTACAAATTACTTTCAACAAGAAGTTTTGAAAGGTACCCGATGAAGCCATTCAATCTTCCATTCTATTTCACACGAAAAATCCATGCACACTGATGATATGATGATGAATGAGCTCGAAATATACCCACTCATCATTTAAATGAGCATCTTTCATACCAAAAAACTCAAATCTGTCCAGTTGTGTGGTCTGCTGCAAGAATACTTATCATTTGCCATCTGATCTGGATGATGATTGAGTTAAATCCGTCAGAAATGATGTGATGTCTAGACATTGCAAAATTACTCTTTGATCATCCCGATTAATCCGGGCACCCTATTGACATCAATTCCAAATGATGAAGAGCTCTATTGTAGTAGGACATTCAACTGACAAAATGCAAATCATCATTTGAAATGCGATTCTTCTTTTTGATTGGATTTGCTGTTCATCTAACCATCTGAGCTTGTTTCAAGCTTAAATCTTCACACACACACACAAGCCATTATTTCATTTGCACCAATATTTTGTCGTCATTGTGGGATTTCCACATTATTTCTTAATATATTATGATTAATATTTTCATTATGTAGTAGAAGTTAACAAAAGGATGTCACACGACGAATTCACGCAAGGGGTTACTTGAGCATTTTCTACATATTTTTGCGAAAAATGTCACTTATGCGAAATAAAAAATTTGATGAAAGTGAAACGGGTTCTAAACCAGAAGAACCGTATTAATTGAGATTGAGAGTAATTTTATGAGTTCCTTGCGCACGAAATAGCATTGGCTGTTGACTGTGCTTACAATTGAGAATCCGTCAGCATGTCTGCCATTCACAAAAGATACCTGACTTCACCACTACACAACAATGCATTTCGTTGGTACTATTCACTGTGCAGCAGCCACCGTATAAAAATTCCGATAAAATAGTGGAGGAGCAGGAATTATTGGTTGCATTTAATTGCTTCCCTTACTTTTTTCTTCGTCTTAACGAACTTAAGTAGAGATGTAAGTATACAAAATCCAGCCTGGATTGTAAATCGTAAATTCTAACCCACAACCTTGATTGTGATCTGCACTGAGATACAAGAGCGAGGGAACAGTAAGAAAAGTAAGGGAAGAGTAAAGTAACGGCTTTTCTTTGGGCATTTTTTCTTAAGACTGGTTTCAACTTTTCATTTCATTAGTTATTTCGCAGTTGCAGTTACTTAATGGCAAGATAAAAGTGAAGAAGACCAGTTTCAGCTGAGGAACATGAAAAGTAGAGAGGATTCTCAGGATTAAGAATTCTCTCGTCTTCACAGGAGTTCAGCATCTATGGAGCATCTATCTACCCTTCACACTTGTATTTCTTTCCTAAAGCAAACTGAACAAATTGTACACAATCAATAGTGGTAGTTGGCAGTGTCTACCTTCACTTAATATCACACTGGCAAAGACTGCTAATAAGTGTACAGGTAAACTCTTCCTGTAACATAAACCTTGTGATCCTGGCGAACCATATTTATTATTTGAAACCAGTTTCAATCGGAGTGATCTACCATCACACATAAACTTCCTGTTCCATCTCCAAGTTGGTTCCGTATTGTGTACTGCTTGCTTGCAAATAAAAGCCTTACAACTATCCGTAAATTGTCAGTCCCTACTCATCAATATCATTAAGATAATTCACGAGATGGGAAGTCAACAGGAATCGCGCAATTTACTTGTGGAATTTTCAAAAAAATAATGAATATGAATCCTTCTGAAAAACACACGTGTGTTTTTACACAATACAAATTTCTTTGACATCACAAATTGGGCGTTTACGTAACCAAAACACGGGAGGTCAGTCTCCTCTAGACAAGGCAGACTAGGTTCTAGTTTTACGCTAAAAATAAGGCCGGAATCTCCTACCAGATGAACGTAATTTAGAAAGATAACAAGTGGTTTTAGAGTAAAGTGAAAAATTCCACTTTTTACTGCAGACGACGTGACAGAAACTTCGTAAATAATCTCGGTGACAATGCATAGATGATGTGCCATAATGAATGTTCATGGATCTTTATACTCAACCAGATTGTGATAGCAGACCACGACACACTCAGAAGCACATCACATTCACTTCAAGCAGCAAATAGAACAATGAGGGATGATGATAGGAAATGGCAATTGAAACTAATCTCAGCCAAACTCTTTTCCCTTCCTCTTTAATCTCATCTCTTTAAGCTCCTAAATCTACTCAATCTATTCTACACAGCCTACTCCTAATATTCTTAGGCACAGTTAGTTTGCTAAATGAATATAGCGTAGTGAATGAAGACCAGTGAGTAGTTAAAAAGTTAAAAGTTCGAAGATTTAGTAAACTGGACGTTGTGTGTATATTCAACCTCCTCCTAATTGAGTACAAGCGACATGGATGCCTGGGACTGATGAAACAAATGACTGTTATTATAACCAGATAAGCATTTAAAGTCTTCCTTGTGTTCTGTAGACAAAAGACAGAGGATATATAAAAAGTTGAACGTCCACACGGTGCACACTGTTCTCATAGGAAGGTCACAGTGGGTCAACACAACACATGAATGTCAACTTCCAGTCAGCCAGAGCTGAAAGACTGACCGGCCCATCCCAGTCCTTTTTAGGCAGGTTGAAGAATTTATCATCCATCCACATCATTACCATATGCCTAATATGCATAAGACATTCCATCCGAATTCAATGGATGAATGAGGCTGTGGAGCAGTATGAATAGTGATTTGTGTGCTATGAGTATTTTGGCCAGGTGCATCTCTTCACTCATATTTTATTATACATTCCACATCCACAGTCTCCCTTGATTTATTTAATTAAACCAAAAAACCATTTAACTACACACATTTCCCATTTACTCACAAAGGTTCAACCTTCCATATTTTGTATTTATGCTTTGTCATTTGCCACAAGCGAGTAGGAAAATCGCATGGACATAATTAGTTGCTAGTGTAGAAACAAACTACTTTACTCCATTAATTAATCCTCAGCTTGTTAAGTAATTAGCAGATCATCCTAAGATTACTGTTGGTGATAGATGTTTAGTTAAAAAGTGATATAATTCCATATAAGGAACTATTGTCTTTCAGCGTCTTCAAAAAACTACACGGACTTTAAATTCAGAAGGATTTATCTTTCATTTGTGCCTGCAAGTCACAAAACTCAAGTCTCATCAAGTTGTGTTCTCGGATGGAGTGTACATAATCGTTCTCATAACCAAAAAGGAATTTTTCTCTTAAAGTAGAACTTTTCCTTTCCTAAGGATAATTGCGTGTGCCTTATTCAGAGGAATCGGGAGGTTTAAGGTAAGGAGTTGATTACGTAAAATTAACTGTCCGCGGTTTAATAGGAAATCATTTTAAAACTAAAATATACAGAGTAAGGCAGAGAATTAACTGATTGGAATTTTGGAACAATATTCAATATCACTCCCCACTTGCATAAGACACTGCCCAGCAAAAACTTACAATATGCGCAATTTGCATCCGAATTGGATTCGTTTAAGTTTAAATATTATATGCGTGTGGGTAGAGTAGAAAAAATAACAGTTACTGGATGCCAGTCGGACAAATCTATAGAAGCAGAGAGAACCCCTCCCTCATTTCTCCTTCAAATCGTAATCCTACTTTGAACTTTGAAGTATTATAATCGACTTAAGCAGTGGTAAAGTGGTTTTGTGTCCCTTGTGGTGTGGGTGGCTCTTCATTAAGCCAATTCTTTGATTCTTATTCTCCCGTTTATCTTCATGAAAGTTTCGATTTCCTTGCAAAACAGCTTCTTATTTTCGTATGAAGCTAATGAATCTCCGAAGTTTTCCCTGTGTGTTTCTCTTAAGAGAAAATAATCCAGAGATGATGATGATGAGGTGAACCCCAAAGGCGAATAAGTTTGTATGAAACAACAACATCCTACGTAAGTCCTCGCTCATTAGGAAGATGAAATTCCAAATCAATTCGCAATTATTTTTTAGACTAGGCTCTTGAACTTCTACATTTACATGTGTATAAAATATACAGACAAGTAACTTATTACACCGTTCTGTGTCCTCGAGCAGCTTTTAAACTCATTTGGTCGTCTCAAACTGCCTCCCTTACGTCACTTCATTCACGTTCATTCACACCCACGCGATGTGAATCGATCTCCTCTTTATCTTCAACAACCACAGAATCCCAAACTCAGAACATACACACATACGTCCATTTAACTTGTTTGTGGATGAACTAATTTATTATTCATCCCCATGAGAATTAATGCAGTTCACAGTTTGAAAAAAAAACTGGACATGAAACATGAAGCGTAGTAAAGCCAATAAGCTTCCTCCTCTGTCTACACTCGGATACTGTGGTCGTCATTATGGACTATTGACTATCGAAATTCGAAATACCCACGGGGATAATCGAATGATGCAACAGCAACGCATCTTCACAGATAGACAGCCACTTCACCTGCAATAAAAAATAGTAACTAGTAGCCTGTAACAATCGATTGCAGAGCTGAGCCGAGGTTCATTGGACTCATAAAAATAGACTGATCATAGATTGACAGTGGTGGTAGTCGTGCTGGTAATACTTAAGATGTGACCAAAACGGCACTCTTCGCCTTCCTACCTTCATTTTTACCTTCCCTAATTGCTTCATTCCTGCCAAAAGTACTCTCCTGCCTCTCTTTTACCACTGATACCTCAAACTTCAAAGTCTTCACTGGCTGTCTTCATCTATTTACTCTTTCAATTACTTTAAGTCGTCTCGAAACTTTTTATCCACTGCTGTTGCAGTCCTCACTGGTCCCAGGCAGTAGTCCTACGAAGTCCAAATACGATCTACAATCGAGATAATCATGACTCATTCATGACTAACCATCATAAGTAAAACTATGGCTGGTCAGCCTTTAAACTTTAAACCTCCAAGTACAATTCTTAATCTTTAATTGCTAAACTTTTCGACACAACATAGACACTCCAATTCTGTACGCGTTCTTGTATTTCCTAGACTTTCCTGTTGAATCTCACGCTAAATCTCAGAAGCACTTAATTCCTGTTAAACTCATTTAAAACACTTAAAATTTAAACCCACTAATCTAATGACTAAAGATACAGCATGCAGAGACACGTCACCATGCAAGCATCGAATATTAAACTTGTAAACTTCTACGATGTTTTCACAACTGTGAAATTGATTCACGAGAATATCGTGACTGTAGGTCGCAAAGGGGATTTGTGATGCACCCAAAAAGAATTTCAAATCTTGCCGTTAACTTTCCCTCATAAAAAATGTCAGAGTAATTTGTTCACAAGTTGATGTGGCAGCTTAAAAGAAATGGTCATCGTCACTCACTACCACTACCATCAGCACAACCACCACTGCTATAACTTTTAAATTGAATGTGGCCCTTCACACTTTTTATTACAAATTGGACTCCCTTTTAGAGCCTACAAGTGATCTTCGTGTATCATTTATTCAATCCATTTATTATTGATTTCATAAATGGATTTTTTACACATACCTGCGATTCAGCTATTACCCAAAGTTTCCAACAACTAGGAAACAATTTTCACATATTAAATGAAATCATCATGACTTCTCACTATATTTCAAGTTAATGGCATGTTCAAATGGTGTAAAGTTACATCATTACAAATTACAATCACCTATCATCGATGATCCACTACGTGTGTAAAATAATTCGCATACAACCAATAGAAACAAATTGCCAAGATTGTTATCTTTCAAGTTTAATTACTTCGAAATTGAAAAGTACTCTCATCATTAGTCATTTATTAATGTTATGCACAATATTCATGAATCAGAACGAGAATGCCAAGTCTGATTGACAACCAAAATAACATTTCGTAATTTCATACCTGCACATAATTTTATAATTAATGAACGCATATATTCTAATGTTAATGTTCCATCCATGCGTTATATCTTCATGCATTTTAAATTTTGCAAGTGGCAAGAACACTCTCAAACTCTTAAGATTGAGAAATAACTGAATTAAATTTATCAAAATTTTCTACTGCAAACCAAGAGCAAGACCAAACTCTCTTTTTTCAAAACAAACATTAAATTTAAAAGTCTGATTTTCTTCCGAATGGAGTCAGAAATCTCATTTCAATATACTTTTGGACACCAGCAGACGGCAGACACTAGTCGGCGATATGTTATAACCTTGTTGAGAATAACAAGCATATGACTAACTCCTTCATGGATAAGATGCTATAATAATAAAATGGGAGTTATCTTGAGAGCAATATTTGACATGGGTTGAGACATCATCCTAAAGATGAATGATCTTTGTTGTATGTAACACAACAATGGTTTGATTATAGTCAAGATTCGCAATTGATCATTCGTGGTAATGATTCGTGTGTCAACATTTCAGCTCTAATTGTGTTGATTGTTGCACTTCTCTCATTCTTACACTCAGCCGACACATTCCGTCTTTTTAAATTGCAATCTCCAAGACACGATAACACGGCAAGAAGTAACAAGGCAGAGAAGTAAATGAGTCTTGTAGCACCTTCAGGATATTCTTGTCTGTGGATGCACAACACACAACACAACCCCAGACCTCAACTGTCATATTGTTGTTCCTTGTCTCTCCTACTACAAGTCGTACTCAGTCAGTATTATTCATATAGATTAAGGCCATAATGAATACAACAATCCTTCGAGGGATGAGTGTACTTAAAGTGATCTGATGATGCAACAATCACTCTATTAACTGAAGGTTGAGTCTCCTCGAGCTATCATCATTTGTTTTGTATTCACAATTTCACGGATTTCATTAATTCCAACTAAGTATCAAGTAAATATAAGGCGCATGCCACCGTTTGAATTTTCAAGTACCAAACACATCAAGTGTCTCATAAAAAGACAACTTGACGTTGCACCATTGTAGCTCACCCTTTATGCTTAAGCCGAAAATTTTCTTTAAGGTTTTTTTAGCGTTGATTCATCACAAATTTACTAAGGAAAATTCTAAAAATCTCAATTTAAATTCAGTTCCTGCGTCAAAAGAAAGTTTACTCTAAATATGACTTAAATAGACATTGGACCTTAATATATGGTTGAGATCTGAGGTCTTTAGAATTATAAAAGAGGAAAACTTTCATTCCCAGGAGAACATACAAATTTAGAAGAATGACCTGTCACTTCACAGTTGAGTTTTCATTTCAAACTTTAAGGCGATCCTCAAAATAGATATAACATTCCTGAAAAAGACAACATAATTTGCAATTCAAATATTACTTGTTTCGCTTTTGAGGAACTTCTTCAGTCGTCTTGTCCCATCTTGAGATTAAAAGAAGACACGTACTCTCTTCTCGCCACGTTACAATCCACACACAACACAAAATTAAGTGTTGAAACTTTTGAGACATATCCACACGGCCTTTCCATGGGCATACATCATCTCACTATATTTTTATCGTCCTATTAGCACACTATGTTACTCACTTAAATGCCCACACTTTACTCTCTCTGTACTATAAAGAAGGAGTGTTAGCCTAGTAAAGAAACCCAAACGCTGCATTAGTTTGCCCGGCACATATTTATTCGTAATTTTCAAACATTTACAAATAATCAACCTCAGGCACTTCAGATGTCGTAATAAATAGTTGCTAAATTCAACACTCATCATTTGCTGCATCATTTTGCTAGTCCATGTGTATCACACTGTCGACACTGTGTCTCTCTCTTTTAGTGTATTATTTAGTTCAATCATCAATATCATGCGTTCACTTTAATCCCCGTATCATGATACTCATTATTTATTCCTCCTTCAGCCTTCAACCGTTTAACTTGGACATTTATTACAATATGGCTTAACATTAAATGAGTACAACAGCCACAAAGGTTCAAATTCAAATGCAAGGCACACACGTATATTTCTTCACAATTATAGCAACATTGAGTCTGCTCGAACCTGAAATGATAAAAGTAATTCAAAAAATAATAATCTTTCAAATCGTAGAAAATATCCCCGAATAAAGGCATATTCAGTCATGGCATTTATTAGTCTCTAAGGCAGGGACAGTTATTTATGCCATTCTGTGAACTACGTTGGTCATAAAGCCTTAAATTTGAATAAAACTCCTCGGCTGCTTTAATTGAGGGGTTCGCATCAAGTTTTGTTAAATGTTAGTTACGAAATTTTTGAAGATAAAGGAAGGACAAAGAAAAGTAAGATTAATAAACAGGTCAGCAATTTTGAGTATGTAAATACAAGGATCATTATGAATAATTATACTTCTGAGGCACTCTTCAGTCATCGTCGTCATCAAGGTGGCCCATCGTCGGCCAATGGCTCATCCTTAAAAAAGTTAGAACTCCATCGCGATCGCTAAGAACTTAAGGACTATCCTCACGAATGCACATTATACAAGCCACAATGCATCTCAATGCATCCAACGCCGTATAATATTAGATACGAGTTTCTTTTCACAGCACAATGCACATGGTTTTGTGCTATTGCAGGAATTGAGTTCACGGTAAAGTCCTTGTGGCCATTGATATTCTTTAATGAGAATACAAACGGTTGGTCCTCATGTTTCCATTTATTAGCAAAGTTTTCACCAGCAGTCTCACTTAACTGTACTTGTCATTCAGAATTGCAACAATACAAAGTACTTACATTCCCTATATTGCATTTATTTGAACTGCCCTATAACCACCATACAGGATTTACATACACGCACAGTGACATGCATAAAGAATCTCCAGTTAATTTAAGGAACTAATGAGATTTAGAAATACTTGTCAGTTTGAAGTATAACGAAAATCCAACAACCTGATCAGGTCATGCACAATTAAAGTCACATCCACCATGTCATATTTGGAAGAGTGAAAAATAAAACAAACAATAAAATCAACCACAAAGAAGCATGCCATCCAAGTGAGTCAGGAATTATACGTTGTTTGGTGCTTCATCGCGTGTAATTTCATTATTAACGATTATGCAATCTTTAATTGAAATATTAACAATTTTAATAGATTCCCATTCATAGGCATCGCCGTCTGTTTAAATTCAACTTTCATCGCATACGAAACATTTGTATACTTTGCATCAACATCGTTACCACTAAATATTATGTATTATGTCACCCACTGTAAGTGAAAAACCAGTCGCACATACATCACAGTGTATCTAACTCTTCGTCTATTTAAATGCTACATTATTCCTTTATTCGAATGCACAATGGTTTCCCTTCAATTGAACGAGCTAGAAGAGGATTTAAAAAACAATCTTAATTATTTAATCAAACTCTTAGACGCTTACTTATTGAACCAGGGAACAATAGTAAATAAGTATATGTACGCTTGCTACACTACATTAATAAAATGACAAAGCAACCAATAAAGTGCATATCCATTACTAACAAGACCTTATATTGTTAGATTCATCCGTGTAAGTAAGTTTTATAGTATTTTCAGTGTGCTCACTTGGCACTCTCACAACTAAAATAGGAGTGACTGGTTGTACAGGAATTTAAGTTTTGCTTGACAAGAACGGGTCGTTAAGATAAAATATTAACATTTAATTTCTCTCAATGTTCGATTATTGTTGGTTTTTGTGAGTACAATATATCCGTAAACATCACGATAGCCTCTATGGCCTATGCATAATTCGTACGGTAATGTATATTACACATACTTTTTTCCGACAAGAATATATGCATCGTGGACCATGAAAGTCAGGGTCACTGTCTCTTGTATTATGTCACTACTTGACACTGATGAAAACAATAAGGAAAGGCTTTGGGGCTTGGTCACTTTGCATGCACACAATTGGCTTTCATGCGTTAAGTCTGCCGTTCTGTAGAATCGGAGACCGAGTCAGATAATTTCTTAGGTCGAATTAAGTAAATATTTTCAACAACTTTTACTAACGCTCACAGAAAAGCTACGCTTACCACTGAAACTGGTAGACTGCACCAGAGTAATCGCAATAATCCCGACAATTTCCAGTTTCCGATGTGTGACAGATAATCCCTCTTCTTCCTCATTCACGGAAAGCATCTATGAAATTTAATCCAATTCATCCCACACAATGGTAAAAAGCAAGGAATGAAGGAAAGCAAAACACTCAGCAGGTTCAGAACCATACTCTAATTTTTATCACTAAACTCTTGATTTCCGTATCTTGTGGTTCGGTTGGTAGGAGATCAACTCAAATAACAGTCTCTCTAAACAAGTATAACTGTGCTCTGTGCTGCACACATACGTAACACATTATTAGACGAGTCCTGTGGTAAAGTGACCAAATTGTCATTCGTTCTGCTACGCTCTCGTTGCCAACCTTAAGCTATTCCTCACTTGGACTTTATAGATACTCGAGTTAATTTGTCAATTGACCTTACACACCATGTAACCACAACAATTGTTAACTTACTTATCTGAAATGCTTTTATCCTTCGGGGTCTATTCCACCAATGTCGCAGAAACAGGTCCCTGGATTATTGCAGTAGAGATAAAAACTAGAAATATGTATGGATTAGTGTGCGGACTTTCTTGAAAGATTAACACGATCCAACCAGCTTCCAATTGCATTTTCAAAACTGGACAATAGATTAGATTGAGGTTTTGAAAATCGCCAAGTTTTCTAAATTTTAATAGTATATAATACACTGATTCAGAAACAATCAAGGACATAAGAGAGTACACACAGGCCGAACGTAATCATTGCATTTTAAAACCATTAGTAAATTTATAATAATATAAATCATGTATAGCGGATTGGAAACTGATGGAACAGCAAACGAGAGATTAATGATTAGCATGACTAACCAATAATACCGTATTGTTTCATGCGTCTTTAATACACACGATAATGAACTGGCATCATGGATCATACTGAAGTCACACTGAAGTCAAGACGCGATATGTAAATGGTCAGATATGAAAGCTCTCGTTCGTCTGTAAGGATTTTACCCTGTTGTTCATTTTGCATACAAGTCACAAGTGTTTAACGACTAGAATGAACAAACGGTGTTTTGCAGAAATTAAGTGGAAATGATAGCAAACCACACAATATGAATACTTATTAAATTACATATAAATACTATATAACTATAATAAAAAGTTAATGACGCTTAAAAGAAGGAAGGATGGAAAGAATTTGTTTGATTGATAGAGACTCTTAATGCACGCACGCTACATGTACGTAAACTATTCAGTCTTAAATGCGAAATGAAAAGAAGCCAGTCTTTATCTATGCATCCGTAGTAATTAGTAGCACAGTGTTACTGCACATTAAACATTAAAGATTAAACCAATTGTCTTGCCATAAAGGCACGAAGCAATGCAATACATAAATTGCAGGGACGGTTGATGAGGTACTCGTACATCTCTCATCGTACGAGAAGGACTCGTTGTTGTAAAATTAATACTTTAATACTGATGGAAGCGAAATTGACTTTGTGTGCAGTTGAGTTAAATCAGCTTGACATGAACAAAGTTTTTGTGCAACCGTCGATGAGGAAGATGAGGTAACGTTTTCTTCATCAGCAAAGATACAAAAGATGGTCAGCTCAGAGTCTCGTCTTTTGTATGGAATAACTGAATTGCTACACAGAGAATAACATGTGAGGAAACCTAAACCAAGAATGTGATATAGCAAATTGGAGATTGGAGATGACGAAAAGACTGCGCATGCAGTGAGTGATCCTCCTCTTGCAGTGTCTTTTTACATTCAAACAATTAAGCATGTGGAATTAACCGTTACAAAGTCATAGTACAGGTTTTGGCTGTCAGCCGTTTAAATTTAAAATAAGAAATTAACTTCAACTACCAGCTACAAGTAGCCTAGTCATTCATCGGTGAGAGAGAGGGAAAGTTATGGGAAAATTTACCAAGAATCATCCTCATTACCTTTGCTCCATTGTTGGAAAATGAAATAATAATAAAGCATCTATCAAAAGACTTCATACACATCCAACACTTGAATGGGTTATATGAAGAATATGAGAGAATACGAGTAACTCTTCATCATGAAGTACAAATTGACTCCCCTGCCTGTGAGACCAAATAATACTTGGATAGAAATTTATGATGACATTGTTTAATCGCAGGTTTAAAGTTGACTACGCTACATAAAGTTACCTTCCTAAATGCTCATGCGGTTAGAGGTTTCGATGACAGTGAGAGTTTCAGACTTAAGTAGGTTCGTTTTTCTACTGCCAATAATAATATCGCAAAAGTATTATTGTGGGTTCACGGCTCGTCATCCTTCACACTTTTATCATTCTTTCGTCCCTTCCACTGTTTGTTTTGCTTTGTACTTGTGTGCTTATTTTCAGCGACACATTCTTACAGTCTCTCTTAAGAAACAAAGAGTCAAATTCGCTTTTGACGCTTTACTGTCATCTTCTTTCTACCTCCAACCTCCCATACACGTCTAAAATTACAATCGGCTTTGAAGGAAAGTTGTGTCGAACCACAAGTCCTATATCTACCTACCTACAGATGATTTATTTCAAAATGTATCTACTAAGCTCGCTTGTAGAATTCTCCGTACAATTTACTAATGAGAAGGGTAGCGTGGTTCCCTAAAACACGATTCACGCCTATCAATTGAATTGCTCGTTTCGAAATCCTCAACAGCATATATTTTAAATTGTAAACACGAGCCAGTGTAATAGAACGTTAATTTGTTCGCAATGATAATCACCATCCAACTTGAAACTAAAATAGCCAAAAATACAATTGACCAAAATATGTCGCGTTCTCGTGTTATTTCGTGCATAATTTTGCGCATGCCAATTATGTTCAATAGGTCGCTGCAAATTTTAGAAACATAAGCAACGAAAAATTATCAAAGGAAGGAAAAAGTTCAGCACATGATCAGCTAGATTGAAACATTTGTTATGCATTTTACAAAGACCTTTCAATTAAAAACAATTTCCCAAATAGTTGACAAAAATTGAAGATGTCCTGTATCCAACATTCCTTTGATTGACTGTCTGTTCACATAACTTTAATTCAAAAAGATTACACGCTATTTGGATATATAAACTAATTGCAAATTATCAATACAACAAGCAAAGACCTGAGCAGAAACAACATTAAAGTGATGAAGTAAGTGTTCAATTTCTTCGATAAAAAATTAAGCTTACTCACTCAGCAATAATAAAATAAGTTGTACAATGCACATTGTACCTGTAATGGGAATAATTGACAGCTTATAAGGAAACCAAATGTGAATGATTTCAGTTAGGTCGATTTTCCGTCGAGCAAAATCAAATGGCTCAATACTCGTCTCAATAATGAAATAATGATTTATAGCTTTTCATCATTAACCTGTCTACTGTTCATTGAGTCTACCTTTCTGTGGAACCCTTTGAACACCTAACATTTGTTCCTGAATAATAATTTCTCCCCATTTTAATTAGTTTTGCTAGTTTCGCAACACTCGATCACTTACTGCCGATCGGTATATGTATTGGCTATATTGCTCCACAACTTAATCTAGTGCTACCGACCAATAAATTCGAATCTTAAAATCATAATTAGCTCATCATGATTAAAATTATTGAACACAAATCTAAAATCTAATCCAATCACTGAAATTGCATCGTTGCGTTACGCCACATTCAGCAGATGTATATATATATTTGGCTAAGTACTGTATTAAATTGAGACAAGATAAAAATTCATATATGCACACTACTACACACCGTCAATCGTGTTTATCCCAATCCCAATCCGCATTTATTTGTGAGGGGACAACCACAATGACGATAGTTAATTAGACAAGAGTGAATGAAAATCTTACTCGCAGACTTCTCTACTAATCATCCTCGTGACTAATAAGTTTACAATTAGGTACACTACAAACTACATATACTCTAAAGTGATCATCATTTTACAAACTCATTTCCTATTTAAATCCACACAAAGAGATGATTTTAAACAATGTGGAGCTGAAGGACTCGTATTTCGTACAATACACAAAATGCAACCATCACTCTCATCAAAATTTTATGCGAATGTCGAATGCTCGAATGTGCTCCTAGAGTCTGTGCCCCAAATTCATGCATATGGCAAAATGCATATCAAAAAGTGTTTCTCTGGAAGGAACTTTCGTATGAGGGAAATACTTATATTATATGCACGCATATATGGACAGAGAGTTGTTCGTGTGCATGTGTGTAATATTACGTGTGTATGTTGGACAATTGTAGAAGGCAAAGAGTGTTCTTCAAACCCAACAACCGAAGAGGCAGGCAGTTTACTTACCAACTAGTCTCGAGGGTGGGGGTGGTTCTCTACATTCTCTACTCGCAGAGCTTGTTCTCTCTTCGATCTTCATTCAACTCCTTCGTCAGTCTCTGTTTGTCTCGCCATCACGTAACATCCATCGTCTACTCATTCACAGTGAGGGTAGGTAACTCCCAGGCTTAGTCTTCAATTACTACCAGCTATGAAATAATACTGAACTGTTCGTGAGTTGAGCTTCATGTAGAAGTACACACACACACACAAACGAGTGTCTCATCGTACAGAATAAAATACACAACTCATTTCTGTCCACGATTACATCAATACATCCAGCCCATTTCATTCCCTGCTGCACCAAGTAGACAATCCATGCTTTCTCTCCAGTCTCCAAGTTGTGAAAGTGTCAAACATAAAATGACTGGTGAATGGATCGATTTCAAGAGCTCCAAGTTGTGCTCCGAGGTCTACTTCCACCACTAAACTCGGAGCTGTACTTTTAGTGACAGCTACTCCACTAGTATTGCTTTACAATAAAAAACTCTCCGTTTACTCACACATGCCAAAATTAAAGTTGCATCGCTAATCTTTAGACTGAAGTTTATATCATATTCATCGGTGAAGATTTACCTAGAAATTAAACGGTATTATCGTATATTGAAGTGACTGAAGTTCTTCGCGAATATTCTCAATCACTGTACGGTGATTAATATATATCACCGGATCCAGTGACGGGACTTACGTGAATGACAAACACATTTCAGAACATCACAGTATATGTAAATCTTTGATTGGAATTCCTATTGTTAAATCTGTAAGCGTACTAAAAACCCTCTCTATACCAGAGAGTGATCAGTAGACAGAAACAGTGTTAATAGAAACAGGACCTCGATCATCTTTTAAGTTTCAAGATAACAGTGTAATCTGCATAAAATACAACTTTGCCAGTTGATTTCAGACACCACCTTGTACGTAACAAAGTGAGAAGTTATGTCAGAATTTTTAGTTCACTCTGACTGTGTGTGAAGTACTACAAGTTACTCCTAAATTCGTGACATCTTATTGGTAAAAAGATACTTCAAACTGCAACCTAGAATCCTTGGTGGGATTGATCTAATCGTTGATGATACATGATTAACACAAGCTCAGCAAGGTAACAACAACTTTTGTGGAGTGCCTTCGCCTTTTACTTTGCATCAATTTTAGTGCATTCTTAGTTTTTGAGAAGTATGTTGACTTGCAGAAGACACTTAATAAACTGCAAACTATATATATTGGGATAAGACTTATAACAAAATATGCCGTAATGCAATTGTTAGCAAAGGTTGTTTGATGTCCTTTACGTGGACCATAACACGTTTCCGAACAATAATTTTCATAACTTTAAAATGTAATATTTCCAACTAGTGCATATCATAAATAAGATAAGATATATGAGACGAACAGGGTGTTTATACATTCCTCGAGTATAATAAAAGTAGGTGTTGTAGTTGCAGCATTCTGCAGCATCTACGTATTACTACTAACTTACTATTCATTATTAGTCTGGTGAGACATGGTTAATGTTTGAAGAAGCCGAAAAGGAATATTTCATTTATTCGCGTCAAAAGTTGCTTCATCATTGTTAAACGAATATGAAACTATGCTTATTGTTTCGCGTATCCGCCCTTCGTATATATTTTTCAATCATACGAAGAAACCTATCCGAGCAGACTATTAAGCTTAAAGTTCTATAACTGATAATCGATCTCTTTTCCTTTATCATCCTTGAATCATTTATTATCCTATGAATAGCTTATTTTACTTTTTCTTCATGTAAACTCTACAGCCCGACTGCATAATAATATGCGGAGAACTCCAGATGGGCAGGCTTTAATTTGCAATGTCTATTGATTATTCAACATTTTGGGATATCATTGCTCAATGAAACTGTATAATTAAAAACTCTGAGCACAATGCACAACAACAGTACTCGCTCAGTGTACGCCAATCACAAATACTAATAAGGTTATACAGTTATGCACTAGGTTACTGAAACAATCTTTCAATAACAGAATCTCTGAATAAATAGATTAATCAAACAGTTTTCAATTCAGAAGAGGTGAGTAGTCCGAAATCAACAGACAGTCCCGTTCGCGTTCCGAGCTGAATTCACAGAGGAAGGTTCATTTCATTTATTACATGAATAGGAAGCTCTCGACCTTTTTCAATGTTAGAATGCCAATGATTGCTTTTGAAATGACAAGAAGAGTTTATACTTCCTATTACTATCAGCCGATTACTTTCAGCCGAAGTTTGTAAACAATTCTACAAGTAAACTACCGTTCTTTTCTGGTACTGTATCAATAATAGTGTCTTCTTCTTGTTGTATTTTGCCTGTGTTCGGCTGTTGACACTTGGATTTCACTTGAAGTAAATGAATAATGGTTTATCATAAAGTACACATACAGGAAATTATTTAGTACGTAACAAAAAGTTGGACATTCGTATCACAATCCATCAATATCAATGCACACGCCTTGAACTTAGTCCCTTTGGCTTCTGTCTAAGGTCAAGACGCACAAGAACAAACTAAATTGTAAGGGTTTACAAGGATCACATCATAAGGAATCATCATTAACTATGTATGTTTTCTTCAATTAAAACTAAAAGGCTACATTGAGAAGATCATTTTAAGTACATATTTTTGTCTCGTTACCCCAATTTAGCTTCCTTGTGTTGCGTTATTTGCGTAAGTTCCATATCCTACAATCCTACTTAATGCATTTATCACAAGTATTTCACAATTTCCACATTTTAAAATTTGTTAGTATCACAGATTTACCAAGAGCTACTTGATACACACTTGTAACAAAAAGATTATTCTTGCACTGAAGGACATCCTGCTTTTAGCGATACTGAAGTGGAACTTCATTTAAGCTCGCATTTAGAATCATCAGCCGTATACTTTTTTAATTGGATCCTTCTTCCTTGAGCATACGAAAAAAGACTGAATTAAAGGTAATCATAAGTTATTCTGGTAGCTTAGGCCATATTTTTTTGTTTATCGAGACGTATAACTTTGCAGTTTACTCCTTCGTTTATCTTCCGTGGCATAAAACTTATTGTTTTATAAGATAAGCTCCTAAAAGTTGGTAAGACTGACTGACTGACTGCCAAGCCTTTGAGGAGGACACACAGTCACATAAATATTTATATAATACGACGTTTACACGTGTAGAGACTGAAGTGTAGGTCTAGGTAAATGAGAAATAAAGATAAACAAAACAGAGATTCAAGATTTCGAAGGATTGCGTCAAGAAAATCCCACATAAAGTTCCTTATTCTCAGCATTTGTGGTTATTACTTCCAGATAGACATTTACAAGACTGCTGAATTTGCTCCCTTGTGATTTCTTTCCATTTACTTCTGTTAGCACACTGTGATTTATCACTCTTTCGCTCACTGCTACTCAATTCAACCCTTCTTGAGTGAGTGCAGACAAATAAATACATTTTGAATTTACTTCAACTTCGTAAAAAAATAGTCTAAATCTTCGACACAAGCTGAACTTTTGCGTAAACTTATAAGCGGATCATAACAGAGTCCACGTGGATTAAATGCTCAAAATGTATTCAAATGCAGATTTGGGCGTGTCTAACAAATATTGCAGTATTTTTAACCATAAACTTCTCCATAGAGGACACAGATCAACTCATTCTTTATGTGATCACTCCATGTCTAATTGCAGTTTTCCTGAGTACTTATTCACTGTGCAATATATCACTATAAACTACGAGCTCAACAGTACCTTAAAAGTAATAATGTATGGTCAGCAGCAACATTGCGTATTCCTATTCCTCAATTATTTCCATCCATCCTGAATATTTTTACAATAAAAACAATTATGAATACACAATTATTATAACTGGAACTCGTTCCTCCCACTTTGAATAATTGCGTACGTACAATACAAATCATGCAAAGTTGCAAAGCAAAGGTACTAATGATAATATCTAAGTAATTCAATATACCCTTCATGAATTTCAACGAGATTCACGTTAACAATTATTATTATTGTTATCATCCATGTGTAAATTGTTCTATTTGTTTATCCCATTGGTTTCCATCCAAATTTCAGTACCAGCTACATAGCTACTACGTTAAGCCTGAGTGTCTGCATGTAAAGTTTGCTTGATCTGCAAAAGAAAAAACCTACTTATTTTGACTAAGTTAATCTATTGGAGCCGCTTGAAACATGATATCAAGATGTTATTACGCGTTATGTTGCGCAAAAGTATCTCAGCACCATGCAGTATAGTGCTTCTAGTTGTAAATCTTTCTTCACACTTGCAAATCGCATTATCAAGGGAGTCCGATGACATTATACCTGATACCTTAGGAACTGATATCACAAAATAACTCTCTTCTCACAGCTCCTAACGTTCTACAATTCAACAGGGCCCTATTAAAGTTGCAGAGCTTCTAGCATCATCTCATAATCCACAGTTCTCTCCATTCACACTCTCCTTGCTTGATGATTTGTGCGTGATCCAATGAATGGGATTACTAATCTCAAGAAGAAATGGCCTTATGTATTAAGGATGGATAGAATTATCTCTTTATCTTGTTGTGTTTATGGCTTATGGGAGTTGAAGGTGGAACATACAAAAGTGATCGCAGATAAGATACGTTTGTCTCATACTTGTCTCCAACACAGATACATATCTTCATCTTTATTCAAGGAAACCATCAGAAATTTTTTATTGCAATCACAGCAATGTGTGAGGTTTAAAAATGTACCATTCGACTTGAAGTACAAACTATGCTGTAGTATCTTTGGTTGTCGTACATTTACACACATGCGATAGATTGTAGATATAGCCAGATTTTTAAACCACATCTAAGATCTCCTAACAATACACTACAGACCACATGTGTGTAAGAAAGCAAAGACGGATCTAATACCCAACTGGTGACACTACCGAGGGTACTTTAGTACTTTTAAGACAAAGTATTTTATTTACTGCCTGGAGAAGTAAAGTTTTGCTCAGGGTGCATATGTATATGTGTACTTTGAGAGTGTGTAGAGCAGAAAAAGTGTTTGAAGAAGAGTGTCTTTTCACAGAGGATTCGCAGAGATAGTAGTAAGATTGTGTCAAGAATAAGACTCCATCCATCCATCCATTGAGTGTGTAGAGGGTCGGTGGAAAGTTCATTCGGTAGCAGTGCCGTTTTTGGTTCCAGTCCAAAAAGTATTCTCCAGAAGAAGAGAAAGACGGGAGAGAAAGAGGAGACGAGGAGGAAGGCAGGAGGAGTTTGGCTCTGGTGTTGGATCGATAAATATAGAATAATATCTCTACCACCCCATTCAGTCTCCCTGGAGACGACTTTTCTGGAAATAACAATTTGCACATTCAACCCTTCCAATGACAACCCAACGAGTCACACAACAATTCAAAATAAATAACATTCACTCCATCCTCAAGTAGTTTCAAGTCTCAACACTTTTCCCATCTCCTCAGCCTCAGCTGAATCGCATTTCAACATTCGCCCACACGTAACAGTTATCGTTATCAGTTTATCACATATCATTCACCTCATCTACCCAGAGTATCGCATTTCTTGACTCTGACACCGTGTATGCCTTAAAGTATTTTAAATTAAGCAGCAATCCTGCACTAGACTTGGTATATCTTCCTTCTTGTTGCTCGCAGAAATCTGTTTCAAAGGAGTCTATATATAATACACATATGGGTACTTATGCTGTCAGGCCTGTGTCGTTTACTTTAGACTTAAGACTTAAACAAAGCCACACCGCAAGATAAGGAGATGATAATGAGAGATCTTTGATTTCGAATTCGTTGCGTCAGTCCATCCTTCCGCACGAAAGACGACAACAAGGGAGACATTTAGAGGAGGATCGCACTCTTTACATTCCCCATTACCATACTGGACCTTTTCTTAAGTGAGCTTCACATGCAATCGAGAAGACTTGCCTTCCAATTCCACGTCGTGCTTTCTCTTTCTCACTTTCCTTTTCAATTCCCTCATACGTCCTACTTCTCCCGTCTTTTATCTGTTTGGTCTCGTCTTTTTGGTTTGTACACTCGTTCCTGAGGTTTCTCTCACCGGACTTCCCTCGTACACATTCTATTATATCTATTGTCTTTAAACTTTATCTCTCTCACAAAGCATGTATACATATTTACCCTCTACATCATGCACCATGGCCATAGAGAACACAAAACTACTACTACCTCCTCTGTTCTCGTTTACCACACAATTTCCGCTGATTTTGTTCACGCCATCTCCAGCCGTTTCATTCCCACCTGAGATTTCCTCCAGAATCACAATATTCCCTTCCTCACTCCTTCCTTCATTAACATACAACACAAAACACCCGAAGTTCATGTGCAATGCATCTTTCTCCTCAACTTTCAACACTCCGTATATGTATGACATGGATTGATGAGCAAGATATCAAGCACGGCAGAAGGGCAGAACTTCGTATATATACTTATGCACCTCACGGAGATACTTTCTACGAGGCTTATTCATTTTCTATACAAACTTCTAATCTATCCAGTTATCTGTCTATACCGTTTATCTTTTCCTAGAAGTTTCCCCATATATATTTCCACACACGGGATTCCAGGAGAAAGTACGTTCAACGTATCATACATAGTCAAAGTCACAGAGTGTGAGTCCTGAAAGTCTCGGTGGGAGTGGCAATGTGTATTCGCATGGTGTGTGAGCGTAGGCTGAAGTCTAAGTCCCCGAATTTCGGAGGTGGTGGTGGTGGTGGTAGTGGTTGTGGTGCCGTGTCGGATGGGAAGAGAGAAGCTCACAGAGGGAACATCAGGAGCCGGGTATTAAAGGGGCTTTGACCTCATCTCTGTATATGAAAAGAATGTTTCCTTCGCAATATCCACTCCCTTCTCCCTTATAAGACCGAAATTGCGAATGTTTGAAAGCACTTGAGCATCCCTTCCTCCTGTCTGTCTTGCAGCTCAGCCTGCCTGAACGATGCGAATTCCTCAAGAGATCATGTCCCTCGTAAACATTTAACTAACTACTCACGCTACCATAACTAGTAGCTGACTGCACGCTGGGAATTCACTTCACAGATTAATCTTGTACAAGCACACTTAAAATCTTTCCTTTTTCTACATTTCAAATTCTCAACATATCTCCAAATACAAGTCTTGTACATAAAATTCCTACCACAATCTTCAAAATCTTCACTGTGGTTTACATCCTCATGCTCCATCTCGAAGTGCAATGGTAGATAATCGATTCAAGCCATCATAATTTAGAAAAATCTTTTTTATTGTTGGAGTGAAGTTCTTTTTCTGTAGAACTTTTGTATCTGGAGCCTGAAACTATTACGAGCGCACATAGTATTCATTCCACAGAAATAGTATGACTTGGCTGTACAACTGCACTCGTGCATTTTACATTCATTCGTACTTTCTCAGCGCACGGCAAAAGTTTTTAGACGGTTTATCCAGAAGCTTTCAAGTCATGTGTACTTTTGAAATATTCAAGAGCAAGACTCAACACAGTGTGTGTGTGTGTCTTGTTTCTCATACAATAATGATGAAGGTAGCAATAAGGAACTATCGGAGAGGATGATGTTACTGTTGCCCACGAAAATGTAGTAGTAAGGAAGACTGGAATATATACTTTTATTCCATTTAGATTATGCATAAGATCTTAAAACAAGCATGGCTCGTTGCAGTTGGTGTAGTACAGACGTCGTATATGCTGTACTACGTACTGTCTACACTTTACTCCCGTGAAGTCTGTGTACTCCTACCCGGATTCGGGAGTTTGGGAGAGACAGCGAGGAACCCTTATTCATCTCTCTGCATCTTGTATGAAACCATGAATACATATATATATATACAGACAAGTCTCGAATAGACGCAAACTTGGACAGGGCAAAGCAGTAGAAGTAAGTAGTTAGTAGGCCCTTGAAAGAAGATCTCTCCTCGAATTCTCCTGGAGAGCACAAGCAGCATCCATAACTCCAACCTCCTACTCTCCCGAATTCGGGTAGAACCGAGTATTCTTCTTCTCGGGCACTTCGTTCTCGGGGCCTTCGGATGAACAAGATTCATTGATCAAATTCCATGTCGGTCGGCTGCAACAAACCGTCTTTCCTCTGTTGTCACTCCATTCCACAGTTCCCACTGACTTTCCACACTGTGCACTCCAGCCTACGTTCTCCTCATTCTCATATTTCTACAACCATCCGATCTTCCACTCTTAATTTTAATTCCACATTTCATAACCTTTTTAAAATCATCACTGCAAGCGTAATACTTCACTATATTAGCGTGCGACCTGAAACTCAAAATTTCATGAAAATAATACTACCATTATTTTAGCTGCTACTCAAACAGCCAAAACCGCGCCAAACGTAAACAACACGAAGCATCCCCAGAATCCCCACACTCCAACACTGCGAGCGACCAGCGACTCACGCACACAGCGTCCCTCAAGGCACTTGTCGAATCAAAACACTCTGGTGTACGTAAAATTTAAGACGATTTTCAAAACTTCCCTTAGAACAACTAAACATACAGTCGGATATGCGCATTTTGTGTATAACTACTATGTAACTACTGGTTAAAGAAAGGAGCAGGTACCGTTAATACACCATCATAGTTATCTAAAACAATCATTGTAAACAAAGATTCAAATCAAGAGACAAGATTTTGACATTGCATCATTAGAAGCATTAGGACATTACTTGATTAGTAATTTCTTGTTAGCGTTGTGTGCGCTTTCACGCTGCTTCAATTTAAGTGCTTGTTACAAGGTTTATTTTGTATTTTTGAGAGTCGGGAAATAGCTCAACATAGGAATTTAAAATAGTTACATTAAGTAGTAGTATTGGCAGATCTGACATACCTGGGCTATAATACAGTTTACACTTACCTAAACCTAAAGAATTTGTTTGCTTGTTGACACAGGTCTTTAATCACAAGAATTTTGTTTTTTTACAGAGCAAGGAAACACCGGAGGAATCAAGATTTATTGACAAATCAGTTCTGTGCGTGAAACTACCTTTTATTGAAAAGGTTTGAAAGATTCTGTAGTTGTTGTGAGTGAGTTCCACAGTGTGATGATGTTGTGATGGGCAATGCGGAAGAATGCTGAAGAGAGCATGAGGATGTGTGAGGAGGAGGGTAGTTCTGGTGGGGGGAACGTTGGGGTTGGCGAAGATGACCAGGGAGGGGGTGCGGTTCTCATAAGAATCCACGTTCCCGACCTCAACATTCACAAGTGCCTCCAGTTCTACAGACATGACCTCGTGTGGGATGTCAAGCAGCAGTGTCTGGCGTCTCTTCCTAAGGTATGTTTGGCATTGTGTGTGCCGATTTCTTTTTTCTTATTCATTCATAAGGCATCTCCAGAGATGCTACAATTACATGCATTACACAACTTAAAACCCGAAAGATTTTGTTCATTTATTGAAGCATAAAGATAGTATGATATTATGATGAATGAGTTTATGAGTGAGTGGATGACGAAATTGCAATCATTTTGGGAGGATTCCGGATTCCTTCTCATCTCACCTTATCCATCTAATCCAGTGTGTATTGCGTGAACGTAGTATATCAGAACAATATTATGAACCCCCACTGAGACAACTTCTGTGTTCTCGTGTCGTGGTATTCCTTCCCAAAGAAAAATCATGTGGTGCGGTTGAAGATTTTGGTTTTGGTCTTTTGGTGATGTCATTTCAAAACACTTTGGAAATAGCGCACAGAAACAGAACACATCCCCCCAGTAGTTATATAACGAGCAAGACTTGTATGAAATTCGAATTACTGCATTGTTTGTTAACAGACTCCCATGACTCCACACGATTTCACGCTCATGGCTTCCATAACATTCAGTATTGTAGTTTTGTACATATCCAAGGCAGCTCTCTGTACCTTTGCAAGACTTGAACCATTGTGCCAAGCCAATAATAAGAGTCTCAGTGAGCTTAAGTGTGGTCTCATTGTGATTTAAAATTGTTTGCCTGACATTATTCATTCATCATTGTTCACAAGCACGTTAACTTTTACGTTTAATGTAACCACACAGTACATAGAAAATATTGAAACTTTAAAATCAGAATCATAATCGTGCAACTATGTCTGTTACGTGGAGCTTTAACTTCACAATAATAACTTATACTTTGCACTCGTTTCATCGTTCTTAGTTAGTTTTACTCTAATACTTTGTACTAACTTGACTTATCAAACCATTCACATTGAAATAGACTCAGTAGACTATTTAAAATCGTACGTTTTGGGAGCAATTCTGAATACCCCAGGCTAGGCCCTAGAACTAAATGATGAATGATTCTGTAGCATAGTCATTGTTTGATGGTGTTTATAAGTTTATACACACAGAGAAATTAATAGGAAGATGTGATCACGTTTCGTAGCTTGTGATAGTGGTATGTGGTGTATGGCTTTTATTCGCATTTATGCAATTATTTGTTCATATGTGTCACACCGAGATTCCCAACAGTATTATAAAGTTTGAAATGTAGAAGAATATGTGAACCCCCAGTTCTTTCGGCAAAAAGAACATGAAGCAACGTCGTCGCTTGAAGAGTTCGAGCTGTTATGTATCCAACGATTGTAGTTGCAGTTTGTAATTACTCCATTATGGTGTTCACTATCTGCCTATCAACGTATATTTTTTAAATAGTTGAACACACTTCAGACCTATTTTGTGCAATAATGTCCAAAAGTAATGTATAATTTGTGCAATCGTAATAAGTACTTACTCGGCACGAGACTTGTCAGTAGTTAGAGGCCATGGCAAATGCGATGTACAAGAAAAAAGTTCAGATTTCAGCAGCAATGAATCTTTAAATTTACGAATAGTTTGTCAGCAGTTTCCTGGCGTACAATCAACAATAGTAATATTAGGTTTTAGGTTTTAGTTCTTCATGGTACTAAAATGTCTCAGTGTCTTCCTTCGAATCGCTCGACGCTATCAGCCTTTACGGCTGCATTTTGTATTCATTCGATAGCTGAAAGGAATATAAAAAGATGCATAATAGAAAGAAAGAATTTAACTGGTACAGGCTACTGATACAATATTCAGTAAAAATTAAAGGTCTATACACAATTTTATGTTTGTAAAGATGAAAGAAATTCTGTGAGTTAAAAGTCCGTTATTTTGTCGAAAATTGGGTTGGGTTTATTTAACACTCACGACTGTTAGAAATTATAACCAAATGACATCGTGAACCTGCCAACCATTCTACTGTTCCCTTAAATAATAGAGTTTCAGCTTAGCTCGTTATCTGCCGTATGAGAAATGAAATGGAACCGAACTCTTAAACTTAGCTCTGATGGTGTAAAACTACAAGAAAGTTTTAACTAGAGCTGTCTACCTAGACGCGTGTATTATTTCACATATCTTATTCGATAGAGATGCATATTCATTTTAAGAGAGTTTATTATTAAGTCACATGAAGTGCTTTATAATTACAACAGATGCTAATTGATATTGTATACAGTGTACTTCGCTTGGAACAGGAGCTATTTTACTATCCCCGCAGAGTTTTATAGCGATACTTAGGCAATTTTGTTCTATTGGAAATTGGAATTTATCCAGTTGGAAATAAAATTTTCAATAATAAGTGATTACGGCTACTCAGTGAAATAGTCTTTATCCATGTCGCACTGGCTCCCAAAGTTTGTAACAGCTCTAGAAGCAGTGTAATTTCTTCAAATATTTTCTGTTCGATCTCTGTATCAGTGCTGGCTAGAAAAGCGAAACTTAAGAAACTGATGGTGAGTTTTTTAATACATTTGTGGCATCTGTTCTCGGAACGAGATTAGGACCAGGGGTAATTAAGGTGTTAGGAATTATGTTAATTACTCCTTTCTATTTAAAACCGTTCACAAGTATAGACAGTACACAACATTAGCTCGTATGGGAACAATTCATTAATAAACTTAGTGACGTTTTGTTAATTAAGTAAGTCCCGTTGCATTCACGCCAAGATTATTGAGAACTTATTTTTTGTTTGTTTTTAAACCTTGGTGATTGATTTTTCCGTGTACTCCATTTCGGATTCGTTTTTATTGATTGGACATCTTTTACTCGGAGCAAATCAATCAATTTCATGTGATACTTAGGTAACCGAGTGGTTTGGGGTATGTTATGCTTTTTTTGAAAATATTATTTTTATTACATTACTTTTGTGCTCGCTAAGAAACCGCATTAGGGTGGACCAGTTGTGTGGGATTCACGGCTTTTGTTGATGTTATTATGCTGACTGAACCAAATGAGAATCATGATTTGGCATCTTTACGGGTGTGTGTTATAGTATGCTGATATTGCTGATGATGATGATTGCAAAATTCGAGGAATGTGTTTTAGCTCACTCTGAACGTTGCGACCGATTAGCTTCTTAATTCATCTACAAAGTACTACTACTAAAGATAAGTTAAGTTTGCAAGCTTATAAGCAATACTCATGAAAAAAGCCTTGCCAACTGTTTACTGTATTTTCTGGTTAACGTGTATTCTATTGACTAGCAATTTATTGGCTAACTCTTAATTGTGATTAGACACTTGAAAGTCCAAATGCAGCATCATCCAACATAGCCTGCGGGAATTTTTTCCCTATTCGAGTGCATACTTTGCAATAAAACATGCTTATAACATTCTTACATTTCTTACCGTAACACTTTGCTGCAACTATTTGATTCCGTTTCTAATCAACACGGTGTAACTCAATTTATCACCCAGAAGCTCATTTCTACGTTTCAAAGTTTACAATTGGAGTTAGTCTCGCTACCAGCTTTCGAATGTGAAATTGACTAAGGTTCTGCTTGACAAAAATATCGTCAAAGTAGGTAGTCTGCATACTGCCCCCAAATTGACATAAGTTGGCCAGTTAGTTAGTAAAAAAAATCACAAGCAAGAAAAATTTGATCTGAACTTTTCGTATTGATTCAAGTCTAAAAGCCAACGAATGTCTGGCGTTAGTACAAAACATGTGGTTATATTTGATTATTATTTATTTGGAACTGCTATGTCGACGACTCTTCACCACTGTCAGCACTTCTCAATTCATGAGGCTTTTTTCGTGGAATTGAATTCGTATACTTCTACTGACTGAAAATTCATCCTTATTTCAACTTTTTATTTCTTGTGTTGTAGATTGTATCTAACCTATCCCGCAGGGATAGGGTAGATATAAACTGTGTGTTAATAGACGCATCTTATGGGAGCGGG
>JAQGBV010000303.1:0-32794 GCA_034698685.1 Isotomurus pseudopalustris
CACACCCATATTGTCGCCTGTAATCGTTCGTAAAAAATATTCTCTACTAAATACAAAATAACAATAAATAAATAAATCATTCCACAAAACCAGAAAAAAATGTGAAACTTACCTCTCAGTGGTGAATGCCACAGATGTGCTTAGCTATCGCTCAATCGAAGAACCTTAATTGAAGAAGTCACAAATTAAAGAATATACTGATTACTGTCAATTAGTCAGTAAGTTAAAAAAATGTTTAGTTGGTAATTAAACTCCAGTTCTGTTTGAAATTCTAAATACTTTCACGACTCTTGACTACCTTTAAAATATTTGTGTGCACAATATTTGAGAAAAATCCGTACACATATTGTAATTTGCTCTGTTTCGATCACAGTCACGCAGACAATTATATTATTGACACTGTTGTGGAGGCTGGAATGAAATGTGTGGGATTATATGACACTGCCGGTGCACCATCAAATGTGCTTAAGATAAAGTAAATGCGAATTCCTTAATTTATCGACAATTAATTAAACAATAACTAAACTGGTATTAATTTAGCTCGCAACGTACGTTTATGTTTTTACGTGTAATCACTAATTGTAAGTGAATCCGAATTTCTAGCTACAGAGAGAATGAAAACGTTTTTGGCGATGAGCATTCCTTCCCCTCGAATGTCTTGTAGAGAAAAAAAGATGGAGAGGCGTAGCGTATCAGAAGTAGCAGCAGAGTTGCACTGAATTCCGTTGGGCAATAAAACCTGAGAAGGGTTTGTTTGGGAAAGGAACCTTTTAAAACTTTTCAGTGAGCGAAGGTTAAGAGTCATAAAACTGCAGAAATAGTCGAGGAGTACGAAATAGGCATATATTTAACGCGTCTCCTATTTATGGGAATATTGTCTCCATTTATAAATTTTTTTATCTCCATTGAAAATCGCCTCCACCTATTTTTTAAGTAGCTCCTATATTATACATAATGTCCCCTAATTCAATTATTGAAAACCTGAAGATAACGATATCTGTGTGTGAATGGCTTTCGAATTTAACGGATTTCTTCAAGATATCATCTGCTCATAGTTTAAAAAACAAACATCTTAGTTTTAATCACTTACACCTATCAGATTCAAACTACATTCTAGACAATCTAAATTAACACGAGATAAAAAAAATAAATGACTTGAACTGGACCTGTGAAACAGTAAGAGTTTGTGTTTGTGATTAACTTACGTCGACAATCTACACACTGCTCGTATTTGCAGTATTAGCATGAATATTGACTTTTGGATTTCGTAATCCTATAAGCCTAATTACCTGGGCTTAAAAATGAAGACAAACTAGAATCAATCGCGAATGCAACGCTGCATTAATTGCTGATTAATTTACATTTATGTTTTAAAGTTTGCGGACTACCATAAAAATCAATAAAATGTTCAATTTTTAATTAATGTTTTTAGGAGACAAATATTAAATTATTAGGAGATATTTGAAAAGTGTTCCAGGAGACATGTACAAGTGGAGACAATTAAAATTAGTTTAGCAGACACGATTCCCTGAAATAGGAGACGCGTTAAATATATGCCTACGAAATAGTGCAACAAATGAAAATGCATACTGAGGAATTTGTGTGCTTGACAAGTTTTATGCCAACTGTCATTTCATAGAGGGTTAATAAAGTTTTTCATGGCTGTGACCTACTTACAGCATAAGTGTTAGTAACACAGGGGAGACATTGTTAATTACTCACAGAAAAATGTGTAAGAAAATGTGTCTATTATATATTATATTTTATATTGTCTTAATGAGTTTTCAAAATATCTGCAAACAAAGGCTCCGGAAATAAACTGAATTTTGCACTGCCAATAAAGATGCAAGTCTAGAGACTGTGATACCAGAGATATGATTGCATATGGTCTTCTTCATTAAATCCAGACTGAAAGTGAATCTTTGGAGACTCCAGAAAAGAAGGTCGAAAGTGAGCTCAAATAGTTTCCAAGCTGCTCCTAATCTGGAGAAATAAAATTGAAATATATTTTCGAAGAAGAGACGAAAGAATGTAAACATGACTTTTGTAACAATTTAAGTTATAAATAAGATGATGTGATGACCATTTATTCAAAATTTAATATCGTCACATTACAGAGATGATTTATTTAGCATATCTTATTGAGGTATTTACGGCAACCTGTCACTGGATATTGAATATTTGCAAACTAGCGATTATAGCCTAAAACAAGTAGAAATTGTGCTCGTCTCATAATCGGAGTCATGATTTGTTTTTGGACAAATTGAATGTTGAAAAAACGGTTATGGAATAATTTCCGTAATTATTAGAAAAACCTACACCAAGCAGATTCTCGAAGCCCAGGAATTTGAAAGACACACACACGCTCAACTCAGATTTTGCTTAGAAATACATTCTTAAGTAGTCATTGCTAAGTAGATCAGGGATGCTGTGGCTTTATTTATTAGCGATAACTGCTGAACATTTAGTAACTAATTCGTGTAGGTAGTAGTTTCATTAGATAAGGAAGATATTAAAGTTCAAATAAGAATAACTTATTTTGAGTAATAACTTAATCATCCTACACGGGCTCGTTAGTTAACGTAGCAAGCTCATCTTGTGATAGACACAATAAACCATGCAGACGTACATTGGAACCAAATTTGATTTTGATCGGATGCATACTGATGGTCGCAGTGGTTCTAGAAACATCGTATGCTATATTACGATTCATATAGCACCTAAAATCATAATGTATGTAGCGAAGCCACTATGGACCAGTGGTTACCGCTAATTTTTAATTTTTAAAGATTTTTTGTAAAGCTTGGGATTAAAATTTAGTTGTAGGTGGTGGTGTTAACACCCACACTGCGCAAAATTAGCGGAAATGCCAGCAAAAAGTATTGGCAGTTTAATAGATTCGAACTCGGTTCGCCTGAACCAAAACAGTAGCGGTAACCACTTGTCCAAAGTGGCTTCGCTACATACATTAGGATTTTAGGTGCTATATGAATCGTAATATCGCATACGATGTTTCAAGAACCAATGCAACCATCAGTACTTGCAGAAATCTGCTCGGAATAAACTTTACGGTGCTTCTTAGAAACGGACTTAAGTTCAGTTTCAAAGGCTAATAATACACCTACATGTCCAATGGTTAGTTAAAATTAACACGGACTTTTAAATAAGCGACAGATAAACTTTTCGCATTTGATAATGAAACACGTGAGATATGTTAATTTGCAGAATTCAACCAATTTTGCGTGTTGGGACTTCAGTATTCGCCACGGGTGACTTAAGTACGATCGTGGGATTCGGTTTCCAAAAGACACAAAAGAATCGCTTTTTCTAACATAATGCTAAGTTTCATGGCCGTAGCTTCATTAGTTTTTGAGTAAATCGTGACACATACAGACAGACGGACGGTCGGACGACCGGAAACATTACGTGTTCCTATAAGCCCAAATTCCTGGGCTTAAAAATGTAGCATAATCCTTTCTTCTCTCTTTTACAAGGTTGCGTAGAGAAATTCGTGTTTTCATTCTTAACATGACAAACAATTTTATTATGAGAATTGATAATTATATCTACGAGAAGGCGAACATGTTTTACTTACGTAGTTTATTCTTCCAAATTAAACATTAAACTATAATATCCTAATATGTGATTGTGCACTTTAAGTAAAAACATTAAATAAGATATCGATACTTGGAGGAATATAAAAATCTAACGCCATACTTTGATTTCAGATTGGCGACTGGATTCAGAAATTTCATCATAAAAACATTACAAACAAACTGCCTCATAAAAAACTCCAGAATTCTCATACTCGAACCGTCAAACAAGTTTAAAATGAAAGGTGATTAGAAATTTCGAAAATATCACAACTAAAGAATTTACAGTAATTTAAATAGTAGACCGTTAAAAATTAATTTTTGCTAATTTGTAGTCCAGTTTTTTTCACTTCCTGACGAACGTGTATTTCAAATGGTACTTTTTAAAAGTTTGCATTATCGAAATCGAACTATATAATCGATTTTTCAGACACTTGCAATGCTTCCGATAATAACTATCGTTGCTAAAGGCACCAACTCTGGCAGCAAATCTACTTAACTCAACTTGCAAATTTTGATTAAACTTCCAGAAACAAATGTATTTAAATTAAAGTAGTCATAATCCGAATTCACTGGTTGCATAAGAACTATCTCTATTGCTTTAAAATTGCAATAAAAATATAATTTGGGACTCTGGTAATCATTGGTTAGTTCTAATCTCCCGATTGCTAAATAATAGATCAGTTCAGGCTCAGGATACCTGGAGGAGAATTGACAGGACCTGTCCTGTTGACCTGTCAATTCTCCTCTAGATATCCTGGGTCAGGCTTCCAATTCCGAAAGAAAAGGGTTATGCGGGCATAAAGTTGTCAAGCAGCGGAGCAAAATTCCATAAACTAATCAACCTCACCTTATTCTACAATCCAAATGTAATTTTTAATATTGATGCTTCAAGTAATCAAGTTTTTGAAGTAATTAGATTTAAACGTTTAGTCCCAAGTATTTTTGGCAACAAACAAACACGCTGTTGTGAAATTGCTTCAACATTTTGATTATGAAGTGCGACTAGTTTGTTTTATAAGGGAGATTTGGGTTTCACGTTGGCCAGTTAAAAAGTCAAAACTCATTTTCTTTATATTTGTAACTCACGATATCAGAAGTTCGGTCCTTGGAAGTATTCACACGAAATACAAATTTGCATTTGGAAGCATAAAGGTGACTAGCGAAATGTGGGACACCTTTTCGTTGCTACTTAAATTCACACCCCCTTATGTTATCACATACGACAGAAAACTAAAAATACTTAAACCAAATTCTCGCACATTTTACGCTTCTATAATTGTGTACTCCACTTATGGCGTCCTTATTGGAATTCCTGTGCCACTTAACATTGTTTATCGCTTACAAACTGTGTCCATGACAGTAGCAACTATGGCTATTCACATAATAATTCTGTCAGTTCTGATCTGGGCAATATCACTTTGCTTCGTCTGTGCATACACGACCCTAGGAAATGACGGTAACTTTTTTGCTCTGGTCAACACGATTTCTAAATTTCAAGTCAACATTCTTGGTAAGTATCACAACAAAAATTTCTCCACTTTAAAAACTTATATTGATTTTATTATCCTGCAGATCCTCTTGAGAAGATCTCTTTCTGCCCTAAATCAAAATTGGGGGCAAATATCTTTCATTACTACCCACCGAGTTTAGTCATTGTTATTTTATTTAACGCTACAATAGTAACATTTAACCTTGACCATTCCTACTTAATAACTTCCTTCTTTTTTCCTCAACCAAATTCTCTCACTAGGATTGCGTGCTTTGTTTTACGTTTCCTGTACATTCTGGGTCCAGTGTATTTGTTATATTTTACAATTATAGCCACCCTTGCGTGTGTATTACAGAAACTGTTTGTTATTTCTCAGCTGTGTTTTCACTTAAATGGTTGGGCTGACGTTTACCTATCTGCGTTTAAGAAGCATAACTTTTCTTTGTTAAAAGCTGTAATTACTTTGCGTCGAAAATTACTCCCAAGTAGTAGAAAATTGGTGGAGATTCACACTCAAGCCAGAATTATCGAGAAGATTGCAAACGAGACGCTCTTCTATCTTCTTCCTTCTCTTTTACTCTTTGGAGGACTTATTCTCATTTTCGCTAACTACGCCACTGTCAGAATGCACAATATCATTCCCATGCCATTTTTTCTGTTGATGCCTTTTATATCTGCTCTAGTTATTATAATTATTTATCTTCTTTTCCCCGTTGCCTCGGGGATTCACGAAAATTCTTTCGAATTCTTGGGAAAGATGAAAACTCTTTTTCATACAAATAAGCTGTGGTCACGAAGAGTAAAGGCAGAAAGGCCTTTCCGCTTTAATTTTGGAGTGCTTTTTATTGCCAAAAAGTCTTCACAAACTACGTTTATACTTTGTGTGTTTGATGCGACTATAAATGTGCTTCTACTTTAGAAATCCTTGTTTTACCTGCTCCTCTAATTTTTACATTGCCGTTTGCGCTCGTAGATTACAATTTCTGCTTACAATACTAGCAAGTAGGTATGATCACTAGCTTTGTAAATCTGAATCAAAACAATTATCTTTAAATGTAAGTAGACCATGATATAGTTGAATATCGAATAAAAATGTGAAAACATGGAAATAAAAACTTTTTTTCTGCACATCTCAATTGTCGTAATCAATGTTTTATATTGCAAGTAGAAACACAAAAAACAATAACAATATTTAAATTGCAACTGGTAGCCGGACTGGTGTCACGAACCAGAATGCGTCATGAGACAATTCATAGAGTTTTATCCTACTATAATAATATATTTCGTAGAAGACAGGTATTCTGAAGGAGACGATGAGTTTCAGCACACAGTTGAGGGATTGGGAATGGATAGTAAAGGAATTGTTAGTAAAAGTTAAATGAATTGTTGGTAAGGAATAATTAGTACAGGTTAAAGGAATTGTTAGTAAGGAATAAATAGTAAAGGAAATGTTAGTAAGGGAATGGGTAGCAAATCCCATATTCATCTCATTTTGTGCAACGAACTGATGCCACACGAAATATATGAAACTTACTTTACGAACTCGTAATCACGTACGTATATATAATAGTTTAGTTATTACGACATGGAGGAAACAAAATAGTGAGAGCAAATTAAGTGAAGCTTATAATTTGCTGTGGAGTAAAATAGAGATTCTCGAAAATCTACCTTATACAGAGTTCTTCATCCCACTATGTCAAATTGGTTAATGATTTATGAAAGAACAATATCTAATAACCTCCAACTTCGATTAATAAGAAATATTAGGGTGCATATTTAACACAACACCTAAATTCATTGATTTTGTCACCAATTCGGTTTTTAAGATCGCTCAGAATGTGTCAGAATTTGTTAATATTTGGCTTCACACTTCATGAATTTTGGCAGTTTCCAAACTATTCTCATCAGACCTGTAGCAAGCAGACACAACGAGTGCACGTTGCTCGAAATTTTCGAAAGATGCCGACCGACCCACCAACCGACTTGAGCCGACTTCACCTTTCGGCTGCCTGACGGGGCCGATCGTCATTAGTATATATATTCCGATGTGTTTGACTCGGAATTTCATTACACTTTCCAAATCGTATAAAGCAGAGGATAGCAGGTGTGAACTTGAAAAATGAAATAATTAGAAGAAAAAACTGGGGTTGTAAGATTCACTTTCAATACGTAGTATTGACAGGCTGTTTCGGTCCTACAGCAGAAAATAGCCAAAGTTCACGTGCACTCTACAGATGACATATTTGGCAACCTTTCAATACCTTTCCCCGTTAATTTTCATAGATGTGATTCGTATTATCTTCCGTATTTCTCTTATTTCAAATAATTGGCTCAAAACTGTTAACAAATCATTTCTAAAACAACCGTCCTAATTCCTTTGTAAATTACGTTTTCAAACATTTTGTAGTAATATCTAGTCATTAAATGCATCTGCTTCATACGATTTACTATGTGCAGAACCTGACGATCGGAGTTTATTTACTAACGCCGATCGGTTTCGTCAGGCTACAGAGAAAGGTACATCGGCTCAAGTCGGTTGGTCGGTCGATCGGCCTCTTTCGGAAATTTCGAGCAACGTGCACTCGTTGTATCTGCTCACTACAGGTCTGATTCTAATACAAAACTGTACATTTTCTTGCTACTGTAAAAATTCATATGCGTTCAGCAACATGGTTGTCCTACTTAATGGGTTGAAAAATAATATGGATACCCTGAGGATTAAACCGTACTTGGTCAAACCGTTAGCCAAATCACTGCAAATTATCCGATTAATCAATTGCAAAAGCTAGCTAAATAAATACCCTCTATTGTTAGCGTCTAATAACCAATGTTAGTCTCGAAATTTCTCAGTTACACTACTGACACATAGTCACACTTTTAGGGGGATTTTGATGACAAAAGTCATGGGTGACATATTAAATTTATTCCAAGGTTTAGGCTGTGTTTGACGAACGTATTGAATCAGACAAGTTCGTTGCCGCAAACGTGATGAATATGTGATTTACTATCCATCCCCTTACTAACAATTCCTCTTTACTAATCATTCCTTTAGTAACAAATTCTTTTACTAACACTTCCTTTAGTACCTATTCCTTACTAACAATTCTTTTAATATCCATTCCGCATATCCACGGTTGATGACCCACCAGCTCTCTTGAATGATTTTAAGAATTGGTTATTGTGAGCCTAGTAAGTTGCATTTATAAAATAAATGCTATTTATAATTAGTCAGTAAACTATGAAACATCTGATTGTTTGTGATTTTATTAACTTTTGAGTGAGTTGTATTGTACAAACATTCAAAATGCGTAAAATTTATAGTAATGAATTACAAAATCTGTGGCCATGCACTTAATCAAGTTTACCAATATTCTTGTAATGTAAATCTTTGCGTTGAAACTTCACGCCAAGGAGTCTCTGCAGCGATTTAAATTTGTAATAGCTAAAATTTTAAACACCGTAACAATGTTAAATTAATTGTAAACACGTAAATATTCGAAGTTTAGTAGTTAGTAATTAGTGTAGGTATTTATGTCATTCTTCTTTTGCCCAGCAAACGTTGTGTCTGGAAATTTTAAGGGTGGAACTTCACAGGAGAATTGTAGAATGCTTTTATCGAACACACAATCTTTGTCGCTGCAATCAACGACTCTGACAACTCAGGTCTCCCTAGGTGGAGAATGACCGAAAGGTCACGAGCACAAAGATGAGGGGGTGTGGATTAGTCGGGAATAAGAACTTATCGAATACGCTTATCACCCCCTGGGTAGGGAACACCGAAATAAAATCTAATGAAAATGGAGAATACAAGAGTTAAGTAAGCAATTCTTTATTGAGAACGACATATCCTCACTCTACCAAGTTTACAGACACAATGACATTCACTTTCACTAACAAGACAAGAGAATGACACAATTTTCACTTTACATCATTTTCATAACAACAAAAACAACTCTCATCACTACGGATATTTTACAAAGTAAACACAAATACACATCACACTTTTGTGCAAATTCGTACTCCGGGGGTACCAATTCGTATCCGGAGGTGCCAATTCTTATCAGGGGTGCCAATTCCTTCCCCGGGGGTCCAAATATTCAGGCTTCTCATAAATCTTACACTATTGCTAATTTTTACATTTCAATTGACAACTATAAAATGATAATTTACACAAGGACACAAATCACTGGTTCTTAAACTATTCTACGATTTCCTCGCAGACAGTCTTAGTGCCAGGCAGATCACCACAGCACACAGTCCATTTAGCAAAAGAACATTAACAGTTTAGACGTGTGAAAAAATTATCAATTTGTGTCTATCGCATTAAACTTTACGGAAAAACTATACTCCTAAGAAGAGCAAAATGCTTCAGTCATCAAACTATAAAAAAATTTTCTGTTTAAGCTGAAAGGCTTACTTATTGTAAGTAATACCGCTTCACCATTATTTCGTTGCATTTGTCCTTGCAAAGTCGGAGCTATTTTAGAAATATTTCTTAGATATGTTAGCAAGCTATGTAAATTTTAACCAGCCTTTTAATACCAAAAGGAGCACGCTGGGATCACGTAACTAAATATTAAATGCAATAAAAAATAAATAAAAAAGTATGTTGTGTCAAGTAACATAATTACCTGTTATAGGTTCCTGTTTGCAGATACAAAATTAGCGTATTAACATTAAATTTGACAGTGAAACAGTCTCTTTTAACTCGCACTAATAAATATCTCCCAATAAAACCAGAGAATTGTCAAATAAAAGATTATAGTTGATTTTGTTCAGAGTTTTTCCTGAATTATGTTTATAACATACTGTGTACATACATATCTGAGTGGAAGTACGTTCTGAGGAATTCTGTTCTACTTAATCGTTGAGCAATAACTGTAGGTGAAACTAAAATCCGCAGGTTAGCTTGAAGAAAGCAACCGTTGCTTAAATTATTGCTTGACGACTGGTAAAGCTTTGCTTAGCATCCTCTTAATATTGAATACATTGAATCTTTTATGCAAGCTAAGCAGTATATTATTTACATATGTATGAGTTAAGAGGGCTACGGTGCGGTGTATTGCTTCTCATTTACTAACAGTGTGTCATGTTAGGAAACTGACTGATATATGAAGTGCAATGTAGTGACTGACGTACGGATTGTGAGTGACAGGTTTTAGGCAAGGAATATGGGATTATAGGAGTACGTAATGTGTCTGTATTTGTTGTACCTTTTTAAACTCTAATAAAGCTACGGCTATCAAACTTGGCATTGTGCTGAAAAAGCTATGGAATTTTGTCTTCTTGAAACAGACTTCCGCTGTGATCCTTACTGTAGTGAAAACTGATGCGGTTCCACTTTCTAACTGCGTTGATGCGCGCCAAAATGCTTCCCACCAAGAGAAAGTAGGGGGTAACGAAGGAGTGAATCATCGGCGAAAAAAAATACTTGAAAAACTATGGTACTATGGAATTAAATAATGTGAGCTCACAACTACATATGCACTTCTTGTCTGGTCCTGTGGGGTACTTTTCGATATTCTGCCGAATCGTTTCGACATTTGTCAAATATTTTGGAATTTGCGTAAAAATGTAACTAATTCCGAATGCATTATAAAAAATTATAATACAGCAAGAAAATTAATTCCGCAAGTCGAATTTTGTCGAAAAACTTCATGCAGTCAACATAAGTTGATTTTAGTGAACCTGGGCCATTTACAACTTCGCTTAACCACTTACCAGCGACTACTTAATTATGGATTAAAGATTTATTTCGATGGGAAAACTATTATTAATTAAATTGTGTGATTTATTCAAAATTGCTTAAGAGGTATGATTTGTTACTTTGTGACTAGAAATGGATGTAAATTATGGTGTAAGGAAGCCGTCACTACGTTAAACATGGTCCTACAAAAAAATCATCGAAGTAAAAATTGTTCAATTGTGATACTGCATTGGCTATGGCAATATTACATCTTCGAATTAATCCTTTATCATTAGCTGTAATGAAATCCCGGGTAGTATTAAAATCTTTTGTCCACGGGGCTTAAGTGAGCGCGGTGAATTGTATTACCAGCTTAAATTGAAGGTAGTTTCAAATATAACAAAATTTTTTTACACAGACAAGTATACTTTTAAGTTTTTTAAAAAAAATGACGCCGTATAATTACACGAAATCGCTGAATCTCACAGTGAAAAAAAATAATTTCTTTTAGTGCAAAGCACAACGAAACAACACAGCAACTCAAAAAAATGATGAAGGTTGTAAGAATGGGGCCATATAAATTAAGTGGAATAACAGTCTTATTCTTGTTTATTACTCGGGTATAACTTCTTCTCTGCAGAAACTCTGAAGAAGTGGCTATGCTTTCAAGAAAACTAAACATTCCTGACTCTGCAGAGTAAATATTTACGTACTCAGGTAATCTGGTATTAGCTGGAATTCTGCTAAAACCCCAACCCGTAATTCTGCTGAAAAGCGGAGAACTAGATTTGTAGAAATTCAGCTTTGGGTAGGATTTTGTTAAATAGTCCAATTCTCCTATTATCGTTTCTCTCTTCGATATAAAAACCGACTTTTCACAGTTCGTTAGTTCGTCTTCAATAGCAGCCTCCTGAATAAAATGACCATAGGTTGAAAAATTAAATGACAGCGTACCATTTGCATAATTAAAAACATTTTTGGGTTTTTTCAGCTTGTCGGACAACCGTGGGAAATGTCTTTGATTGGGTTGAATATATTTAGAAACATAGTTTGCGTGCTCTCCTGTTGTTCCATACAGAATACCCAATACTACCAAAACAATTTCATAAGCTTTAGGAAAGAAACCAAATGTTTGTGAGCCAGGATTTATCGGTGGAGACAGAAGACTGAAGCAAGAAGAGTCGTTGTGATATTTTTGAAAGTATTCTTGATCTCTTGACAAAATAATCTGATAATAAGCTGATAAATAAAAAGGGCTTATGGTTTGATTCATACGGCCGTCAACTGAAGCCTGCATTAACTGGAGCATTAATGCACCTGGGCTCCAAAAACTGAAAGCAGCGTTGAAATGGTGATGACTTGGTGCCACAGATTTGTAAGACTGGTAAACATAATTCAGCCAATTTGTTTGAAAATCCTTCAAACTGTCTGGAATATTTTCTGTTGGGACTGAAGCACTGTACAAACTGAAATCTTGGAAAGAACTGATTCCACGATTAGAATCACAAAGTATTTGTGATTGGAAATTTGTTAGTTTTTCTCCACTAAATGGGGAATTTAAATCGGAAATTAGTAGGCTTATATAACAATTGTTTAGGAAAACACATGTCAATATCCACGGAGTCCAAGCTAACCTAAAATCGAACCTTTTCCAAATAGTCAAGGGGACATTAGTGCAGTTATTCACAGCGCTGGAGAACAGAAACAACGAAGATCCAAAAACAGTTTTTAGCCCCTTTTTTACATACAATCTGAACCAGATAACGATTGTCACACTGCACAGAGCCACCATCATCCATATGCTTGAACTGAACGGGGTTCGGTACATGGCAAATGTTATACTTGGTTTTCGGTAGCATGTGATCGCCCAATAATCTTCAAATTTAATGCCTGCAGTTAATTTGTTAAAGTAAACTGTCTCTACGAAATCACCTAATTGTAACCATAAGTTAGACTGGCTCCCAGGTGGATAAATAATGCTGCATGGGTTGTCTGGAGCACCAAGTTTGATGTCCGAAGAGTAATTTAGTTTTAATAACAATTCTGATAGCACGAAAATGTAAACAGGCTTGATTTTTACGAGGAAGGAAGCGACAAATAATGATTCGATGTCGAATTGTTTGCCTGAATTTATGAGTCTTAAGTTGGTTGCAATTTTTGCTAGGGAATCCCGCTTCAAATTGTCTGTTTTTCCATTGCTTAGAAAATCATGTAAATAATGTGAACTTAGGACGCCTTGAGTATGCCAAACAGTTGGTTTACCTCGCAGCAAATTTATACTGGATATTGTGAAACGGTTGACGTCCTCACACGCATACACTGTCGTGTCATAGCTCAATAATTTCCTGGCTGTACAAAGCGTAGCCACATTGCGTACACTATTGACGTTATTCACCTCGAAACGAAAATACAGAACAGCACTGCACCAAGAAGATTTCCAAAAAATGTCTGCTAAGAAAGGTACAAAATAACACATCTGCTTTGTTTCTGCATGTGTTATCAATAGAAATGTTTCATCGTAAAAGTTATATTTAATTGCACCTTCTTCACCGGCATGCAGCCAAAAAGAACTTACTGTGTTTAAGACGAAACCACCAAAGAGTCTAAAATTTGCAACGCTAATCAGAAAGTTTTTTTCTTGCAGAAGCTTTGCCATCATCAAATCCATATTTATTTGGTTGCGAACATAAATTATTGTATATTGGCATGTGACTAGCGCTTTACTTAAATATCGAGGTCGGTAAGGAGCCTCACTAATGTTTCCAAAATACTTCACTTGATGTTTGACAACTTCCTTCAAATCCGTAATTTCCACTGGGACTTGGGGTGAATAAAAGTTGACGGATTCAATGTCAGAAACGTAAATATTACATAAGCACTGTGGCACTTCGAGAGTGAGAAGTTCTTGAATCCGGAACGGTAACGATATACGCATTCCGTCTGAAAAGCTTCCTAATGCAAAGAACATGCCCCAAAATGTTTTACAGAAAAAATCGAACGTCATTTCACTCGATTTTATAAGATAGTCAGAATAATATCAGCGAATCTGATTTTGTAGCAAATTTAATGCAGCTTTGCTCTAAGTAGGAATGAGTTTCAAGTGACAGTCTTCTTTAGAGGTGTGTTATCCATAAATCGACTTGTCTGACACTGGAGTACACGGAACTGAAGTTCGTTCCCTGTAAAAATGAAAATGGACCCTGCAGTGTCCACTGAAGTTAGCGTGGGGTCCTATTTGAATTTTGTGGGGAGGACCTCACGCTTCCTCCTCCCACACACACCACTCTAGTGCAATAGGAAGTCCCGTTCCTCCGCGTATTGTGCTCCCGACTCGCCCAACGCTAATTTAGTGCAAATAGAGAAATTAAATTTTTCCTCACTTGACCTGTGTCCTTTGGTAGTTTCCGAAATCTGGATAAAACTACTAGTTTATTGTATTATACTTACAATGAGACCATGAGACTGAAAAAACAGTGGGTATTTAGTACCAGCAGAAAGAACACCTGTTGTTAAAAACGCAGTAAATTCTTTAAAAACTTGCGTGGAACGCAATAAATTGCTCAATAAAATGCTGAGTTAAGTACGAGATAGGTATATACTCGACTAATGGCTTTTGTTACAACATTGGTACACAGAAAGATTAATTTCCAGAAGTTGTTTTCATTTCCAATGTAATGACGTCAGTTCATCAACTAGCAAAACAAATATTTTTTTAGTTTTCATTACAATAACAGCTTTTAGCTTTTAGCAGAATCGGTCGTGCGAATACAAATCGTTTTATATTGAGTTAATAACTAAATTAGAAGGTGTTCTATTGAAGATGTTGCTTCAATAACCAATTAAATCTGCAGTAAAATATTCATTGGATAAATTGAGAGTAACTGAATATGATTATTACGATTTACTCTCTCGTAAGACTTTCAGAAATTAAACTTTAAGATAACGCAGATTCGACGGTCATCATCAATCAAGCAGGAATGATAACGTTTTATTCAATTTTTTATAAAAATAAACTCCACCGGTAAAACATAAAAATCTTAAGTCTTTTGGAATCTGGATATACTTCGGTATTACTTAAGCTATCTAAAGTAGATAAAAAATTACATAAATGGAACTTATGACATACGTCCTGATATAGTGCTGACTCGGTTCATTTTATTAAGACCACTCACTAAATTATTAAACATTTCCAATGGCATGACATGACTAGAAGTGTAACACCATCAGCATCATTTGTTTTTTAAGGTAAATAACATTTTTAATGTCAACGCTCTAAGTGGAGGCATGTTTGTTTTTGGTCCTCGAACATATTAATTTTCAAATTCCTTTAGAGTTTATCAATAATTTAAAAGCTTTACTTACTTTGGTAGTTTATTTATTTGTTGGTCTAGAGTGAAAATTCGTTTCGTAGAAAAATTATTGTAAATTCAGACTTGTTATGGGGTTGCCGGTTTTATAGATTTAAAGAGTTGTACACAAAATTCAAAATTACAAGCAAAAGGAACAGTTTCTGCTTAAGAAAGTGATAAAAATCTTTAAGTGTTTACGTGAAACGTAATTGATTGCTAAAACGTGCTGAAATTGATGCGTAGTAGACATGTAAAAGACTACTAGCTTTTGTTGCCTCATCGGTATAAACAAGAAGTTTAATTTCTAGAAGTTGTTTTTACTTCCAATGTTATGACGTCAGTTTACACAAAGGCAAAACAAATATTATTTGCAATTTGGTTACAATAACAGCCTGGAGCTTTTAGCAGAATCGGTTGTGGTGGCGTAGAACTTCGCAATTCGCAAGTTTAATTATCTATATTGAGTTTCAATTATAATTATAATATGTTGGATTAAACAATTTGAGTCAATTGCCGATAAAATGACGAGTTAAGTATTCATTGGATAATCTCTAAGTGAAAGACATTGTTGATTACGATTTGCTCTTGCAACACTTTCAGGAATGACTTTTAAACTTGTAAAGTTAAGACATGGACATCTTAAGTTGCCAGGATATTTGTCGCTTTTTCAAAAAAGTCCAGGTAATCCAGTAGAAAATACAAACAATGATTGCACGTCTATGCCGTACATAAAAGTAGTGCTGCAAAAGTATTTAGATATATTCTTGTATAAATGGAACCTTTGAGTACTTGCACTGGTTTTTTTTTCTCTGAGCTTTCAAGAAACTACTACACACTCCGTTATTGCTATTGTAAAGGTATTTTGTTTAAAATGGGATTCTTATTTTTCCAAATTTTGCAATCGAGGTAGCTATTTTAGAAGCCAGAATGTGTGCTTTTTCTAAGTTTGATTCACTCCTGAATATTTTTCTACGTGCACACATAAAATTGTATATTTACAGTGTTTAAGTATCGCTTCTGTTTCTGTATACATCAAGAGTAACTGGGTGCGACTTTCATATTAACGAGAGCTCCAACTCGTGACAAGTACCAAACAAACGCCTAAATCATCAAAATCAACAAAGTGCAGGCTTTAAAATTTAGTGTACTTATAAACTATTATCAGTCGTTATCTCAGCTTTCGCTTAATAATAGCGGTGTTTAAATTACTAATAAAAATGAAGCTAACAAAACCCTACACATCAGCGTTTAGATCAAGACAAATTAACGCTACAAGAATTCAATAATAATTTGGCAAATTGAAATTGTCAAGAATAGCCAGGCATGAGCCCAGCTACTTTTACTACTCATCACACACGCGGGTCTCCCTGTATGTATAATGAAGGAAGCTTCCAACTCTCATTTGCTTATCTTCGATAAGCTGATGTCTCAAGCATCCCCAGCAATCACACCACCCACATAACCTCCTTTCCTATCGGCAAGCGAGAGGTTTCCTATTTCCATCGACAAGGAATCCTCTCAATTCTTGCTGAATTTTGAACCTGTCTCTTGTCTCTCTCGGAGGTTTTTCAAGTCTAATTTTGCTTCCTACAAAGTCGGAAGTTTCCAGGAAATTCCATCAGCATTATTATTAGTGTCTTGGGGAAGTTGACACTTCCTCATAGCCCTAGTGTTAAGTTTTGCCTTTTTGACAGCTTGTCCCTCCTTTGCCACCCAAAAAAGTCGGAGTGTATTCCTTTTGGTTCGTGTGTGCGTGTTGTGTAGTGGGTGAGCCTACAGTACCGTGAGCCTTTCAACTCCCCGAAAACCTACAGTGGGTCTTTTCAAGGTCTTAGTGACCTGGGTAATTTCCCTTAAATAAACTAAGGTTTTTTAGTTGAATCAGAGCCGACCGGTAGGGGGTCAGATGTTTAGTACGAAAGGTGATCAGAAGTTTTGAAAATATCACAACTAAAGAATTTACAGTAATTTAAATAGAAGGTCTTTAAAAACTAACTTTTAATAAATTATAGTCAAGTTTGTTTGTGCTTCCTGACGAACAGGTAATTCCAAAGGTACTCTTTAAAAGTTTGAAATATCGAAATTCAACTCTAATATCGATTTTCTACGCATATGCAATGTTTTCGATAAAATCTATCGTTGCTAAAAGCACTAACTCTGGCAGCAAATCTACTTAATCCAACTTGCGAATTTTGATTAAACTTCCAGAAACAAAAGTATTTAAACTAAACCAGTCATAAGTCGAATTCACTGCTTGCGTAAGAACTATCGCTATTGCTTGAACGTTGCAATAAAAAGATAATTGGGGACTCTGGTAATCATTGGTTAGTTCCAATCTCCCGATTGCTAAATAATAAATCAGGTCAGGCTTCCAATTCTGACAAGGGGTGACAATTCAACACAAAGTTCTCAAATAGCGTAGCAAAATTTCATAAACTAATCAAGCTCAACTTGTTGCAAAATCCAAATGAGATTTTAAATATTGATGCTTCAAGTAATGAAGTTTTTGCAAAAATTAGGTTTAAACGGTGATCCCCTAGTATTTTTGGCAACAAAAAACGCACGCTGTTGTGAATTGCTTTAAAATTTTTAGTAGGAAGTGGAACTAGTTTGTTTTACAAGTGAGATTTTGGCTTTCACGTTGACCAGTCAAAATTCTGCATTTTCTTTATTTTTTAGCTCACGATATCCCAGGTTCAGTCCTTTGAAATATTCTCGCGCAATACACTTTTGCATTTGAAAGCATAATGGTGACTAGTAAAATGTGGGACACCTTTTCGTTGCTACTTAAATTCACACCTCCTTATGTGATTACATACGACAGAAAACTAAAGATGCTTAAACCAAATTCTCGCACATTTTATACTTCTATACTTGTGTACTTCACTTACGGCGTCCTGAATGGAATTCCTGTGCCCGTTAATATTGTTTATCGCTACCAAACTGTGTCCATGACAGTAGCAACTATGGCTATTCACATAATAATTCTGTCAGTTCTGATCTGTGCAATATCACTTTGCTTGGTGTGTGCATATACGGCCCTAGCAAATGGAGGTAACTTTTTTGCTCTGTTCAACACGGTTTCCAAATTTCAAGTCAACACTCTTGGTAAGTATCACAACTAATATTCCGTCACTGAGAAAAGGTAAAAAAGATATTGATTTTATTATCCTGCAGATCCTCTTGAGAAGATTTCATTCTGTCCTAAATCAAAATTGGGGGGAAATATCTTTCATTACTACCCACCTAGTTTAGTCATTGTTATTTTACTCAACGCTACAATAGTAACATTTCAACTTGACCATTCCTACGTAATTGCTTCCTTCTTTTTTCCTCAACCAAATTCTCTCACTAGGATAGCATGCTTTGTCTTACGTTTCCTGTATATTCTGGGTCCAGTGTATTTGTTATATTTTACAATTATAGCCACCCTTGCATGTGTCGTACTGAACCTTTTTGTTATTTCTCAGCTGTGTTTTCACTTAAACGGTTGGGCTGACGTTTACCTGTCTGCCTTTAAGAAGCATAACTTTTCTTTGTTAAAAGCTGCAATTACTTTGCGTCGAAAATATCTCCCAAGTAGTAGAAAATTGGTGGAGATTCACACTCAAGCCAGAATTATTGAAAAGATTGCAAACGAGACGCTCTTCTACCTTCTCCCTTCGCTTTTACTCTTTGGAGGACTTCTACTAATTTTCGCTAACTACGCCACTGTCAGAATGCACAATATCATTCCCATGCCATTTTTTCTGTTGATGCCTTTTATATCTGCTCTAGTTATTACAATTATTTATCTTCTTTTCCCCGTAGCCTCAGGAATTCACGAACAGTCTTTCGAATTCTTGGGAAAGATGAGAACTTATTTTTACACAAATAAGCTGTGGTCACGAAGATTAAAGGCAGAACGGCCTTTCCGCTTTAATTTTGGAGTGCTCTTTATTGCAAAAAAATCTACACAAACTACGTTTATACTTTGTGTGTTTGATGCCACTATAAATATGCTTCTACTTTAGATATCCTTGTTTTACCTGCTCCTATAATTTTTTATTCCCCTTTGCTTTTACGTTCGCCTTCTGTAGATTACAATTTCTACTTAGAATACTATCAATTAGATGACTGATGATGACTAGCTTCGTAAATCTAAATGAAAATAATTATCTTTAAATGTAAGCAGACCCAAGGCCGTGGAAACTTCGTTGATTCAACGAAGTATCCACGGCTTTGAGCAGACCATGAAATAGTTGAATATCTAATAAAAATGTGAAAACATGGAACCAAAACGTTTTTTTCTGCAAGTGTATTAATTTTTGAGTGAGTTGTATGAAACAAACATTTAAAATGCGCATAATTTATAGTAAAGTATTACAAAAATGTGTGAACATACACTCGATCAAGTTTACCAATATCCTTTGTAGAGAATTAAAATCTCTTGTCTTTGTTGAGGCGAGGACAAAAGTCCTCATGTGTGGGAGTTACGGGAGAACTAATGGAACTCCTCCCTTCGTCCTCCATGGAAGTGGGCGAAGGTAAGGAGGAATGAAATGGAGAGACGTGGCAGTCGACAGATCAGTTTGTTTTGTGTTCCTGAGTGTGCCATGTGCCTCCACATTCATTCCTTCTTCTGATTTTGTGGGAAATTCGAGGATTTCGGGGAAACTACTTCTCCCCGACTCGGGTTTAGCACCAGCTGGTGCTAGCTAGTGCATCATCGCCTAAATGGGCTGCCGATTGTGGAGCTAAATCTTCACAATCCTTTTGGGAAGAACTCTTCAGCGGAAAAGAGCAGCTTTCGGTTGCCAGGCAACCTCGTGAGCGGCGTCTCAGTCGACGGAGACGTCGACCTCCTCCACCGCCTCATAACAATTGAGAGTCCGTGAGGGTTAACTACGTGCGAGTAGAGACAACTCCCCCTCACAGGTCTCTCACTGGACTCCTGCCCTTTCAGCGTCCACGCTGCGGAGTCACGAAAGTCACGTAGGTCACGATAGTTTGAGTAAGGTCTATTGTCATCTTTGAGTTTAGGAATATTGCCATAGCGTGGTTTGTCTCGTAGGGATTTATTCAGGTATTGTCTCATTTCACCCCGTCCGAGTTTTTTTGGGTATTAGTAAATAAATCAATCTCTTTTCCGTTGAACATTAACTAGCTTAATCTTCTCCGATTCTAACAGAAGAATCACCCACACCCGGACCTCCACACACACAAACTAGGTGGCAAGCTTTATAACTTTAAACCAATCTTTTTATTCCAAAAGGAGCACGCTGGGATCGCGTAAATAAATATTAAATTCAATATAAATAAATAAAAAAAAGTCTGCTGTGCCAATTAACATAATCTTCTGTTAAGGGTTCCTGTTTGCAGATACGAAATTAGCGTATTAACATTAAATTCGACGGTGAAACAGTCTCTTTTAAGAAATTCTTTAAAAAATCCTCAACTCGCACCAGTAAATGTCTCCCAATAAAACCAGAGAAATTTCGCATAATAGATTTTAGTTGATTTTGTTCAGTAGGGTTTTTCCTGAATTATGTGTATCACATCCTGTACAGTTGCAAATCTGATTGGAAGTACATTCTGGGCAAATCTGTTCTACTTAATCGTTGAGCAATAACAGTAGGTGAAACTAAAATCCGCGGATTACTTTGAAGAAAGCAACCGTTGCTTAAATTATTACTTGACGAGTGGTAAAGCTTTGCTTATCATGCTGAGTAATTAATATTGAATGAGTTAAGAGGGCTGCGGTGCGGCGCAGTGCTTCTAATTTACTAACAGTGTGTCGTGTTAGGAAACTGACTGATATATGACGTGTAATGTAGTGACGGACGTACTGATTGTGAGTGACAGGTTTTAGCCTAAGAATTTAGGGTTATAGGAGTACGTAATATGTCTGTATTTGTTCTTAGGTAACAACGGGCAGAATATGATACATTTTGTTTGTCAATATATTTCAAGTGTTTTACAACCAAATGTGAAAATCTTATCAACTGCGATTTTAAAGAAATAGTGCTTGTCAATGGTAACCAGCAATTGGACATATATATGTAATTTTGACCTTAAAAACTTAAGTTCGTATCTAAGAAATGTGTAAAGTTTGTTCCCAGCAGATTACCACGAAACTACATCCGATTTAGTTTGAATTTTGAACTAATGAATCTTATCATAGTTTATTGTGTTTGTCAAAGTATGCTACGTTACCTGACAAGCCTGTGAGGGCAGGGTTCGAAGTGGTAATCTGTTAACGTTATCAATTGGTGTTATAAATTGATAAACAACGGTTTAAAACATCAAGCACTTGCTGGTATTAATGTGATCAATGGGATCTATGTATCCTGCAATGCTACTCTACTCCCTATCCTTCCAGGGTTAGGAATTGATACCATTTGATCACATTAAAACCACTTTTGCACTTAATGTTACCACTGTGATGGTAAAAGTGCTTGGTAAGTGGTATTATTCGAACCCTGTGTGAGGGTGATTAGGTCTTTAGTATAAATTAGTAAGTTTTCTTAACAGACCTGTAAAATCTTCACTAACTAATGATTTCCGACCTATACTCCTTCGTTGTGTAAAGTCCAACAGTTGTAACTACAAGTTACTACCCTAGAATCCCCTAACCATTTAGCAACGACTACTTAATTATTGATTAAAGATTAATTTCTCGTATTAAATTTTTATAAATTAAATTGTGTACGTTTAACACATGTTTTTCTCTCAAATATGTTGGCTTCGAGAATCTGCGTGGTATCGGTTCTGAAGTTCAATATTGGACGGTTCTAATCGTTTACCAGAACTAGTTTACGTTAGTTATTGTTATGGGTAGTCACCAATCTAGTGAATACCAAGACCTACCTACGTAAGAGTCCTGAATCCCCATCACTACCAAATGTTTTTGACAAATTTTCTTCATAATGGAACTGCTTCTTGTTTCACGATGTGCATTTAGGTTTGATTCATTGCTTTATAACCTGGCGGCGTACGCGACAGCAGTTGGATAAAAAATAAACGGTACAACAAAAGTTTACAACAAAAGTCTGCATCCTTTACAGCACGCAACATATTTTATTACGAATGTCCGAATAAAAATACTCGCAACCAGAACCAAATTTCCAGTCTTCTATTCGCAAAATTAAACCTTGAATAGTAGAATAAAGTTTTTTACTCCCAGGATACAATCATTGAATAGGATAAGTGGTGGAAGAACAGACAGCAAAGCAATCAGTATGAACCATAGGCTTTGAAGTTATGGGGAGAAGGCGAACCTGGTGGTTCCACACCGTACTACCCTTTACTCCCATAGAGAATACTCCAGCTCCCCTCCCTGGTCCACACATCACTTTGCTCTTTATTTTTGTCTCATATTGCCCCCCAAAGCTAAACGGATTTTTAGTGTAGCGAGGTAGGGATGTACTTCATCTATACCTTCAAAGCCGATGGTATAAGCCTACCTACGCTTACTAGATCTGTCTCTGCATTTGGATGGTTTACCGACCTCGCAAAATACATTTCGAAGTTTGCGATTTGGCTTGATTTGATTTATTCAAAATTGCTTAAAAGATAGGATTCATTTCGTTGTAACTAGAAATATATTTGAATTATGGTGTTACGTAGCCGACACTAGGTTAAACACGGTCGCAGCGAATTACTATTCGAAGTAAAAAGTGTTCAATTGTGATACTGCACTTGGTGTGGCCATAGTTCAGCTTGGAATTAATCCTTTATCATTAGCTCTTATGAAATCCTGGGTAGTGTTAAAATCTTTTGTCCATAGGGTTTGAGTGAGCGAGATAAATTGTATTCCTAGCTTTGATTGAAGGTAGTTTTAAATATATCAACATTTTTTTACACTGACGTTTTGTTTTAAGTACTTAAAGTTTGAAAACAAAAATGACGCCGTATAATTACACGAAATCTGTGAATCCCACAGTGAAAAGAAATAATTTCGTTTAGTACAAAGCACAATGACACAAAACAGCAACTCAAATAAATTATGAAGGTTGTAAGAATGGGGCCGTATAAATTAAGTGGAATAACAGTCTTATTTTTGTCTATAACTCTGGTGTAATTTCTTCTCTGCAGAAACTCTGAAGAAGTGGCTATGCTTTCAAGAAAAGTAAACATTCCCGACTCTGCAGAGTAAATATTTATAAACTCAGGCAATCTGGTATTAGCTGGAATTCTGCTGAACTCCCAACCTGTAATTCTGCTGAAAAGTGGAGAACTAGATTTGTAGAAATTCAGCTTTGGGTAGGACTTTGTTAAATAGTCCAATTCTCCTATTATCGTTTCTCTTTTCGCTATAAAAACCGACTTTTCGCAATTCGTTAGTTCGTCTTCAATAGCAGCCTCCTGAATAAAATGACCATAGGTTGAAAAATTAAATGACAGCGTACCATTTGCATAATTAAAAACATTTTTGGGTTTTTTCAGCTTGTCGGACAACCGTGGGAAATGTCTTTGATTGGGTTGAATATATTTAGAAACATAGTTTGCGTGCTCTCCTGTTGTTCCATACAGAATACCCAATACTACCAAAACAATTTCATAAGCTTTAGGAAAGAAACCAAATGTTTGTGAGCCAGGATTTATCGGTGGAGACAGAAGACTGAAGCAAGAAGAGTCGTTGTGATATTTTTGAAAGTATTCTTGATTTCTTGACAAAACAATCTGATAATACGCTGATAAATAAAAAGGGTTTATTGTTTGATTCATACGGCCGCCAGTTGAAGCCTGCATTAAGTGGAGCAGTAATGCTCCTGGGCTCCAAAAACTAAAAGCCGCGTTGAAATGATGATGACTTGGTCCCACAGATTTGTAAGACTGGTAAACATAATTCAGCCAATTTGTTTGAAAATCCTTCAAACTGTCTGGAATATTTATTCTTGGGACTGAAGCGCTGTACAAACTGAAATCTTGGAAAGAACTGATTCCACGATTAGAATCACAAAGTATTTGTGATTGGAAATTTGTTAGTTTTTCTCCACTAAATGGTGAATTTAAATCGGTAATTAGTAGACTTATATAACAGTTGTTTAGTATGACACATGTCAATAACCACGGAGTCCAAGCTAACCTAAAAGCAAACTTTTTCCAAATAGTCAAGGGGACATTAGTGCAGTTGTTCACAGCGCTGGAGAACAGAAACAGCGTCGATCCAAAAACAGTTTTAAGCCTCTTTTTTACATAAAATTTGAACCAGATAACGATTGTCACACTGCACAGAGCCAACATCATCCATATGCTTGAACTGAACGGTGTTCGGTACATGGCAAATGTTATACTTGGTTTTCGGTAGCATGTGATCGCCCAATATTCTTCTAACTTAATGCCTGCAGCATCTTTGTTAAAGTAAGCTGTCGCTTCGAAATCATCTAATTGTAAAAATAAGTTGGACCGGCTCCCAGGTGGATAAATTGAGCTGAATGGGTTTTCTGAAGCACCAAAGTTAAGGTTCGAGGTGTAATTTAGTTTTAATAACAATTCTGATAGCATGAAAATGTAAACAGGCTTGACTTTTACGTGCAAGGAACTCAAAAATAATGATTCAGGGTCGAATTTTTCCCCTGAATTTATGAGTCTTAAGTTGGTTGCAATGTTTGCTAGAGATTCCCGCTTCAAATTGTCTGTTTTTCCATTGCTTAGAAAAGCGTGTAAATAATGCGAACTAAGCACGCCTTCAGTATGCCAAACAGTTGGTTTACCTCGCAGCAAATTTATACTGGATATTGTGAAACGGTTGACGTCCTCACACGCATAGACTGTCGTCTCATAGCTCAATAATTTCCTCGCTGTACAAAACGTAGCCACATTGCTGACTCTATTGGCGTTATTCACCTCAAAACGAAAATACACAACAGCACTGTACCATGAAGATTTCAAAAAAATGTCTGCTAATACAGGTACAAAATAACCCATTTCCTTTATTTGTGCATGTGTTATCAATAGAAATGTTTCATCGTAAAAGTTGTATTTTAAAGCACCTTCTTTACCGGCATGTAGCCAAAAAGAACTTACTGTGTTTAAGATGAAACTTGCAAAGAGTTTGAAATTTTCAACGCTAATCAGAAAGTTTTTTTTTGCAGAAGTTTTGCCAACATCAAATCCATATTTATTTGGTTGCGAACATAAATTATTGTATATTGGCATGTGACTAGCACTTTACTTAAATATCGAGGTCGGTAAACAGCCCTACTAATGTTTCCAAAATATTTCACTTGATGTTTGACAACTTCCATCAAATTCGTAATTTCCACTGGGACTTGGGGTGAATAAAAATTGACGGATTCAATGTCAGAAACGTAAATATTACATAAGCACTGTGGCACTTCGAGAGTGAGAAGTTCTTGGATGCGGAACGGTAACGATATACGCATTCCGTCTGAAGAGCTTCCTAATGCAAAGAACACGCACCAAATTATTTTACAGAAAAAATCGAACGTCATTGCAATCGATTTTATAAACTGGTCCGATTCAGATCAGCGATTCTATTTTGTAGCAGGTAAAATGCAGCTCCGAAGTAAATGGGATTAAGTTTCAAGTGAGTCTAGTTGAGAGGTGTGGTAATTCAAGTAGACCCTGCAGGCACCATTTTCATTTTTACACGAAACGAATTTCAGTTCCGTGTTCTCAACTGCCAGACGAGTCTCTTGGTTTATAGCACACCTCTTAACTCACCTGGCGGTACACATACCCTCTTATTGTCCTAGGAAGATTTAAATAATATTCAAATCCCGTGAATTCCCTAATGAAAGTTCCAGTTGGAAATCAATCCCCGAAATTCGCAATTGGTTTTCGCGCAAAAGAGAAAAGGAACACCTTCTGGTGAAAAAGGTGTAAATTCTTTAAGAACTTTCTTGGAACGTAATTAATTCCTCAATAAAATAGTGAGTTAATTGCGAGATATGTATATATTCGACTATAAGCTTTCGTTAAAACATTGGTATACAGGAAGTTTAATTTCCAGAAGTTGTTTTTACTTCAAATGTAATGACGTCAGTTTATAAACGAGCAAAACAAATATGATTTTAGTTTTGATTACAATAACAGCTTTGAGCTCTAAGCAGAATTGGTCAGAATTGAGTTTATAGCTTGCTTAGAATGTGTTCGACTGAAGATTTTGCTTCAATAGCCGTATAAATCCCAAGTAAAATATTTATTGGATAATTTAAGAGTGACAGACAATGATTATTACGAATTACTCTCTCGTAAGACTTCAAAAAATTAAACTTTGAGATAACTTTGATTCTATGGTAATATAGACAGAAATGAAAACGTTTTGTTCAAATTTTCATAAGAAAGAACTCCATTGGTGAGACATGAATATCTTAAGTCGGGTGGAATCTGGACTCACTTCGGAATTACTTAAGTATAATATAATTATTTATAAAGTAGTAATTTTACAAATGATAAATGACAGACATCCTGATCTAGTGCCCACTCGGTTTATTTTATTAGGGCCACTCACTAAATTAAATGAATTTCCAATGACATGACATGACTAGAAGTGTAACAACATCATCATCACTCTTTTAAGGTAAATAACATTTTAAATGTCAACGCTCTGAGTGGAGGCATGTTTTTTTTGGTCCTCGCACATATTAATTTTCAAATTCCTTAAGATCTTATCATTAATTTAAGAGCTTTACCTACTTTGGCAGTTTATTCCTTTGTTGGCCTAGAGTGAAAATTCGTTTCGTAGAAAAATTACCGTAGGTTCAGACAGTTTATGCGGTTGAAAGTTTTGTAGAATTAAACCGTTGTACGCGTGTGTTTGCCTTTGAAATAACTGGACTTCATGAATCTGCTTGGTGAAGGTTATAATGAATATTTTTAACACAATGTGTAGTTCCAGTGTGCGTGTGCAAAGAAATTAATTCAATTTACGGTTAACAATATGTTCGGCAGAGATAATAGTTATAATGAGGAAGCCAAGTCCATAAGAAAAGAATGAAGTAGTTTTAGCACTTAAAATAAATGGCTAATTGGAGAAATTGAAATGTTATTGCATACAAGAATTTTTTATTACTTTAAGCGGCAATTGTATAAATGTGAGTCTACCCAATTTTACTTGACTTCCGCAAACACAAACGGCTCATTCCATGAAATTTACTGATTCTTTAAGACTGCTGGATCCTGCATAGTAGCCGCTTCAAAATTACAAGCCAAAGGAACAGCTTGTGTCTAAGAAAGTGTTTACGTGGAACGTAATTGATTGCTTAAAAGTGCTGAAATTGATGCGTAGTAGACATGTAAAAGACTACTAGCTTTTGTTCCCTCATCGGAATACACAAGAAGTTTAATTTCAAGAAGTTGTTTTTACTTCCAATGTTATGACGTCAGTTTACACAAAGGCAAAACAAATATTATTTGAAATTTGATTACAATAACAGCCTGGAGCTTTTAGCAGAATCGGTTGTGGTGGAGTAGAACTTATAATTCGCACATTTATTCATCTATACTGAGTTTAAATGATTGTTATAATATGCTTGGTTAAACATTTTTAGTCAACAGCCGATTAAACGAGTCGACGAGTTAAGTATTCATTGGATAGCTTTAAAGTGAAAGACAATGATGATTACGATTTCCTCTTCCAGGACACTTTCAGAAACGACTTATTTACTTTTAAAGTTAAGACATGGAATCTTAAGCTCCCAGGATATTTCTGGTTTTTTTCAAAATGTCCAGATAATGCAGTAGAAAATATAAACAATGTAACTGAAGAAATCTATGGTTTTCAGCATTATTGTTATTCTCGTGTACTGATGATATAATTGTGCGTCGATGCCGTACATAAAATTAATGCCGCAAAAGTATTAAGATGTATCATTCTGTATGAATCACGAGTAATTGGGTAATCAATTACGTTGAGTAGCCACTCCATGCAAACACAAAACGCCTAAATGCGACTTTCATATTAACGAGAGCTCCAATTCTTGGGAAGTACCAAATAAACACCTAAATCATCAATATCAACAAATTACAGGCTTCAAGCTTTAGTGTTATGAGTCGTTACATCAGCTTTCGTCTAATTATAGCGCTGAAGATGTTTTAAATAACGAATAAAAATGGAGCTAATAAAACCCTACGCGTCAGCTTTTTGATAAAGACAAATTAATGCTAAAAAAATTCAAGAATAATAATAATTCACCATATTGAAATAGGCTTAGCACAAACTTTTGGATTTTGTTTGACATTTCTTGTCACACTTAAGCATCACTTAGAAGTTTTAGCAATGTAATTTTCAGTTACAACTGATGAGTGTTGTTAATAATAATAATAATGATAATGATAATAATAATGGATCTTTATTGTCAAAAGGGTACAGTTTGTATTAACTGACTTACAACCAATGACATATACTAGTCTTCGTATAGTAAATATAATATGTATCAATAATTGAGTGCTTGGCACGAAAAAAAAGGTCTCTCATTCCATGGCGATAAACATCGGCACTGTACAGTTGTTTGTGAGTGCTTTTATCTCATACTATTACTATTACCCGCATAATTAAAGACAGCAACGACCACTGTGGTGACATTTTGATAGAGTTTAATCGAGATTTAATGCTAAACAAAGAACCAACTCCTTATAAACTGTAAACTAGAATCAAAAAGTAAACTGATTACACGGACAAATCTGTAAACTAGACACGGTGAAGATCCTCGTAGAACTGTCGATATTGTGGCTCTAGATAGGGAATCATTGACATAATATCTTGGAACTTTTCTCTGCTTATAGGAATATTACGTAAGAATATTAGAGTTCTGCATCTTTTTTAAGAATATTTTGTTGTAGCGAAAACATAATCCATGCATAACACATACATTGACAAAAAAGCAGAAATCCTTATCAGACAACATCCCCGACCCCGTTTATTGCAGAGGAGCTAATTGAGCATTATAATGGAACTGTGGTTTACGATAACAAGGAATTGATTAATAAAGGGAATCTTTTAGTTTCTTTTTCCTACAACATTTTCAGTGAAAAGTCAACCATCACATTTTGGAGGCATGCACAACACTTGAATTACATCTTAAATGAATAATTTACTAAATATATAGCGTTAGGCGTTAAGTATATGTAAATATATTAAGTTGCATTTGGAGACTTGTGAAGAAATAGATGAGCTTTATTAAAAATATGAAAAACCTCCAATTTATAATATTTTATACTCTAGACTGTTCTTTATTAACCAGAACTTAAGATTGTAATTTCGCCTTCCACAGATATTGTCAACTGAGAAATGCTCACGATTTAATTTAACTACTGATATATACTATTAGTGCAACAATGTACTCAGGTAAGGTTGACGTAGCTCCACTCTACAAGAACTCTTTTCCTAAAGTCCACATCTCCTTTAACTACACGGCTTTTCATGGTGTTCCCTTTGAAAGATCGCCTATTCGAATTTCCCTTCCTGTCCCGCCAAAACCTTTGCAACTGCGTCAGATCTTCTGCTTCAAGTTTCTTGTGTTACACAACCTAAAATGAGATACTGAAGAATTGGGTCCATAAGAATTCTTTGCTTAGCGATTCCAGGCTTCCTTTGAGAATAAGCTGTAGCCAATCAAATTCATAGTTCAATTGTCGATGTTCTGCAGGATCAAGAGTTTTGCCCGGGCGTCCATCGTTTCCCATGAAGCTTTCTCAGGTTGATCCGTAAGTTCGGACAGATTAGACTGACCACATCCTACAAGTCTTTTGCCTTTAAAGAACAGACCGACTTGAAGCCTCCATTGTTCAAAGTTGCATTCGGTGAGTATTGCTGCACGACTGCATATCGTAGTCACTTATTTTATCACCTGCAACTATTCGCACAAGGATAATCAATCTTTTTTATTACACCAAATCACGGGTACTCATTCCTAAGCTTATTTCTCACTGCTGACAGCTACGAATACCTTCTGTCTCAACAAAGGCAATTAGTCAACAAATCTATGTCTCAATTAAGCCACACGTTTGCGTTCCACTCCAAATAACTGCACGTTTGTTAAATGCAGATTACTCGTGGGCACAATAATTTGGTACAATAGAATAATATTATTTAACTGTGTTGGCGTTTAATCAAATCCCTTTAAATTGGGTTGGAGGCTTCAAGCAAATGTGTAGAGTTATTAACTATCGTTTCTTTGTTCTAATCATTAACTATTCAAGCATTAACCAAAACAATATGTATTTACAAACTTGTGATCGTAAAAGAAATGTTTGTTTGGTTCCCAATTAACCCTTCTCAAATAATATAAGCTCCATTGGTTAGCTAACATCAAGTTGCCCTGTGCCAGAAATATTCGTGTTGTATACAGCATTGTCCATATCCTTGACTATTCTTTTTTTAACACAAAAGAATCCTGATATAATAAATTGTAAGTGTAAGAAATGCACAGATTTCAACTTGTGCTGATAGTCGTGGTCACGCAAATATTTTTATCCAGTGTCTCTCCACGTCCTGGGATCGCACCCGCAAACGCTATTGGATTTGTATTTGTCAAAGGTATGAAGCTTTTACTTTTGTTTTTGGAATCATGAGTTGCACAAAAAACTCAAGAGTTAATTAACGACCTTTTATGGTTAACATTCTTCAGAGAGGTCAGATGAGTACGACTGTCAGGAAAACATAACGATGACACACGAATGCAATGTTTGCATTTGCAAAAAAGGAAGTTGGAAGTGTACAAAGAGAGAAGACTGCGTGTTTCAAGGAGATATACTACGAAAAAACATGAATAAACACTATTACACCGCTAAATAACTTAAATTATTTCCAATGTTCAAAGTTTGTGCTTCCTTAGTAATATATTTCCATGAAACTTTCAATCTATTTAGATAATTAAGTTTCGGTGAAGTCTTTGTTCAATGTCTTTCCCTTCTGGGGTAGAGTGATACACATATTTTTATAATATACAATATAGTTGAACAAACAATTATATAATTGAGATTATGTGTATTAATTTTCAGGTCATTACAACTTCTGTGTTTACAGCAGTTAATCGACAGTGGCGAAGACACCTTAGCTTACCAAATTTAGAATACATAACTACCAAGTGGACCAAGACTGTTCTGTTTCCCGAATTAAGTTCAAAATCCGCTTGATAAATGATAAATTTCCACATTAACGAATAGAATGAAGATTTATTTTGCAAGAGATAATATCAAATAATTTGCTTCCAGATAGTCTGATTATGATAGCACAACATGGCTAAGGTTTAGAATCTATCTACAATTCTTTACAAACCCTTGGATTATTTATGTGAACTGAAAATTCAAGGCCCGGGTTTCTCCATATTTTTAGGCACACGAAACACGATGTCATATACTTCGTTGCGTACAGTGTGAATAATTCAATTCAACTAAAGAGTGATATTCATAGAGGAAGATGTGTGAGTTTAATTTGGAATAGTTTTAATTTATTTTAAATTTCCGTTTTTGGTATAAGTGGTATTTGTCATACAATATTTCTAATTTGGTCGTCGTTGTGCTTAGAAGTTGAGGCATAGCAGTGATGTATAGTAAATTTGCAGCAAAACAACATAAAGAGAAGCCCAATTCGACAAATGATGTGAATATCTGATTCTGAATTTAAGCCCAAAACCAAAGAAAGTTATGAAATTGATTGTAATAATATCATTGATACAATCAAATCAATTATGATTGCCTTTTTGAGTTCAGTCTGATTGTTTAATGCACCGAATAAGTTTAAGGCGTGCGTTTCAATAATGTACTACGGGGCTTTAGAATCAACTGGTTTCATCATCTTTTCAAAAATATCAAAATTTAGAATTTGGGAAATCTATATTTCAGTTTCACATGGTTTCGAATTTGCTGAAAGTTTTCTTACTGCTTATGCAACTATTGAGCCGTATTTGTTCTGCTGAGGATTATAATTCCGTGAAAATTGAAAAACTTCTTGTAAGCATTTCACCATTTTGTCTCATAAAACTGGTTGTAACATCGTTGCTTGAATCACACAACTTAAATAACCCAGCAAATGTACTCTTTGAAATCCTGCACCTTCCCTTGAAGTACGATGCATGAAAGCCTGTCTCAACTGCATGTGTTTTCTCCACCACGAGTTTTTAAACAAAAGTGTCAGTTTTGCATTTATTACATTAAGTCGTCATTGGGATGTAATGCCACCAATGCTGATAAAAGGGACCAAACTAATCTGGCAATGCGGAGTTTCTTGGCCCACCGCGTTTTGGATCCCAGGGAATCTCACAGGAAGTTTTTGAAAGGTCCAACATACAATTTCATAATTACCAGCAACAGAATAGGCAAAGATACAAAACTACCCATCAAAGTAGTTTTTGGCAGCAACAAAATTCAACTGGATACCTTCATGTCCAAGTTTTCTGTTCGTTGGGACATAAATCGATACGCATTTCTTGACTTCAACCCAAACACCCAAAAGGTTCACTTGTGTGGCTTTGCGAAGCTAAAAAAATGCCATAGGCGTTGTGAAAAATCTCGAAGATTTGTCTAGTTTAAAGTTTTCGGATTGGGTTGCCACCAAAGCTGCTTCTGAGTAACACACTACAAAAAGATTAAGACGCTAATAGGCATATTTTATTTCTAGCAAGAATTATTGCTACCATTCAATACCCAATGCGCACAAGACCTCATAAACGGTACTGAATACATACGGATATTTTTATGATGAATATCCGTGTAAATGAGACAA
>JAQGBV010000304.1:0-32750 GCA_034698685.1 Isotomurus pseudopalustris
TCTATTCAGAATAAAGATATTTTTACATACACTGACATTATGAAGTATCAGCTTTCCCTGCAATTATGTTCCTTCAAGACTAATTTACCTGTACTGTCTAATGACTGCCTATTCTCATTTATACGCGAATCTACAAGCAACTTCTACATGACAACTTTTCATCAGTAATAGCAGGGTGAACGTAATGACTATCATAAAATGTTATATTAAAATTTCAAGCGTTTGTTGCTGCACAAAAGGTTTCGGCAAGCGGAGAAACTCCGGCTTAGAAATAACTGGTCTCACTGGAACTTTTTTCTCCGACGAAAAGCGGAATATCCAACTTCTCCTTCTGCGTAACCAGAGAAGTCTAAATCCAAGTAATCCTTCAATCGAGCTACCTACTCGTCATCATGCAATGATACCCAGAATTAAAGTAGTCACGCAAGTTGCCATACTCTTTTGCTATTTTTGACACCACTGCATTCATGTAATATATAACACACCCCTCAGATTTCCGTCAACCATGACTAAACACTTGTCCACGGGAGAATCTTCTTTATACCTGAAGGGAATTCAGAGCACCAAAAGACTGCGAATTTTCGATTCCTCCCAATCAAATTTAAAAAAAACATATACTGAGTACATAAGTGGGTGACCAAAAAAGAAGATGAGGTGTTGAGGGACTTCATGAAACTAAAATCTGACTGAGCAATGACCACTGAGTGTGTGATTTTGACTGCTGAACTTTTATTACCAAGAAGGTATGTGATAGGCAACAACTGGCAAAAAGTCAGTAATCAAGTTAAGGTATGAGCTATTAACTGGAAAGAAATTGTTAAGTTGCACAACAAACTTGCGGAGATGATGACGTTGCCACTAGCTAGTTTACCACCCCACTAATATCAGCAAACAGGTTTTCTGGAAAATGTTATTCAATTCATTTGTTCCACTGCATTACCACGAAGTTCGCAATTTCGCAAAGTTTTGAGATGATGTTGGCAGCCATGATCAACAGACTGAATATATCTCTCACTAATTCCCTCACTTATGATGGAAACCTTTACTTCTCAACTCAATCGAACAAGTATATAGACATATGGATGTAAAGCATAACACATAATATTATGATTCTCTACTTAAGCTCGACTACTAAACCACACTGACGTAAAATATCTTAAAACAACTCAATACACCTTGCAAAAACTAATACCATACGGTGTAATACACCTAGATTTAAAAAAATTGAACTCATGAACCCCTTCGATTACAAATCGTCAGATGAAGATGGGACAATTTAACTCAACACTTGCACACACCATTCATACAAACCTGTGAGTTAAAATAAACATATGTTGTAGCCATCTAGCAATAGCAACAGCGAATAATTGTGCCTCTCTCACAATCAGCTAAGACTTTAAATTGGAATTGTTCCTACAAGTAACTCTTCATATAGCAATATTTAACAACCATGCAATAACGCTATATTTATTCATGGACATACAGGAATGTAGGCAAGTAGTAAGGGCTGCGGACAACTTCCTTGAGTGGAATTCTTGGCAAGAAATATTGGAAAAAGTAATCAAAATCCTAATTTTGGCCCTTGTAGAGAAATATCAAGGGCACTGATCAGATATGACGAGGATTAGTTATTCCTGTTAATACCATCACTCAGCCCAGCCGGGAGCAGCACATGCGTTTTCAGGTCCAGCGAGAAGTGCTGCAGGTACATAAATCATCTCTACAAAATCAATTGTACTAAGCACCCCTTCTGTGAGAGCCACTTTTACTTGGATAAGCTCATTCTTTGAATCATTGCTAAATACCGAATTTCTCAGAAAAAAGCCCAACCTGAATCGCTGCTTGATGCTAATTGCAAAAAAGATTCCATAGGATAATTCTACATCTCCTGGGCTAACTAACTACCTCCTGTACAGGATGAGCCTATTCTGTCATGCATTTAGTTCTCCTGTCAGTTCATGCAAACCTTCTACTACTGTGGTAGTTTCACTCTCATCATATGTATGTACTTAATGCTGCAATATTATGGCGCTGTGGCTACGGAAGCAACTATTTGTCTACTATGTGTGTGAATGATTTTATACACCTTCTGGCTGGCAGAAAGTAACTTGAACTCCTTGGACAGAAGCAGCCAGACTACCACAACAAGGAGAGTTAGGATTTTAAAGAAACTCAATAAGCGTGACGAATGGCTTTCAGCAAAGGAAGTTCACGAATGAGGTTCTTTCGCATTGTAATGGTCGAGCTGGCACAAAACCTGACCTATACCATTGCATATTCACCCTACGACTACTTGGCTGCCACACCACCAACAATTTGCAACAACTTGCTCCTTCCTCCAAGATCAATACCCACCTATCGATTCACCCCTTCTGCGTGGTGTGCGAATTCAGACCACTACTACGGAAAAAAACTACACGAAACACGGTCCACCTGACCCACAACGAGAAATGACCCAATGAATGGGAACGGAGGTCACTTCACTCCAAACTACGTACCTGACCGGCAAGTGATCGAATTCCGTGTTGAACGGAAAGTCCAGGTAGAACTGTCGCTCCAATTCCATCTTGCCTTGCATATGAATTTACTCACAGATTACAGATACAAAACCATAGTAGGTTTACGAAAGAGTGTGCGAATTTCCGTCTCAAAGAGGTTTGTACAAGCTCAGCACCAAATATTTCTCAAATTCACGAGTTTCTCAAAGTCCTACAGTATGAAACACATTTAGCACACTAGATTTGTAGCACCACAATCAGAAACGAAGAAGTCACAACCAAACTGATGAAGAATTTCGGTAGAATAGAAGTTTTCAGCTGAATAAAGCAGACCTCCTTCAGCACAGGACGAAGGTCAACTCGTAACTGCGAAACCAACTCGATGCAAGTTAGCAAAAACCCGATACTTATCTCCTATGTTGGCAGATTTCTGCGAGCGAGTAATTCGCGAATCTGAACGTGGCACCACTGCCTTCGTACCTATGTTATTGCTCACGCAATGCATGTGCATCGACCACCACCAACAACATCAACACTTCTACTAGAACTACTAGAAGTTCTACTCAGCAGGAAATCGAATCCCCACCACTACTAGCTACCTTCTTTCGTGTATCTAACTATTACAGCGCACGTACAAGGATAAGCTTCGATTGCCTTTCACCACCCGCGCCATACAGTCATTTGCGAATTGACCTGTGAGAAGCGACCTAGTCATTTTCTCACAGTTTTGCGTATTATATGATTGCTCTACACAAATCATAGAATCATTAGCATCAGTCGTTGTTGCAGGTCTACCTTAAGCGGTCGAAGTAATTCAGGCAAAATATTGTGATTGATATTACCTAGTAATGCGATAGAGAAATGATAGCATGGGAAATATGGGAATAGAAATGATGATGCTGAGAATGAGCAGAAACTCCTCAAGTCTATAGCCGTCTATGGACTCACTACTGTGCATAGAGAGCTGTTAGTTATTAGCTTCCATGAATGACGATTATGGGCAGGAATTTCTCACCTAAAGAGCCTACATTTTGACCCATATATTATTGCGTTGCATTCCTGAGAGTTCGAGAAGAAGAAGAAGAAGAGTGCATTACACAGGTAAACTGAGGGTGTGTGAAATACTCAAGGAAGACACACAGAGATCCGGTCGTCGGAAAGTGATTCGCGTCCTTCCGAATCCAAAATTCGACCTTACTTTAAAGACACACTCGGATGGAGAGAGATGAAAGATATCTTCCGTAGATGAGAGGAGTAGTCGTACATGGGGCTTGTTATGCTGCTTCGTTCGAGATGTACGTGAAGTACGCGAAGTAATAAACGGATAGAAGCAGAGGAGAGTTATTAGAGCTAGATGTATTACAAAGCTCCTTAAGAGAACTCATGTCAAACAAGACAAGTACGAGAGAGTGTGTGGACGTGGACCTGACTTTATGATAAGGACGTATTATACACACACTCACACTACTCAAACTCATCAACAGATTCCAAAATAACCTACCAACAAGTCTTAAGTCTCATCCTGTCACTTTTATTCTACTAACATCTTTCTACCATTATGACGCTGTAAATGATGGCTAACCTTTCTCTTTTGTTAAGTTCAAAGTCATGGAAAGAATTGTTCCAAGCTGCAATGCGAATGCAGGTGATGAATCTGCTGGGAGAACAATTAAAATGTAAAGCAGCGTTTGCGTAAAGCCACTGTACTACGCAAACTACTGTCAAAGAGGAAGTTGATATGTAAGGAACCTTGTACAAAGATCATCATCATCTGTACTTTCCTTGGCCTTGGAGAGTTTGCAATATTTTGTGCGATTAAATGCAGTCCTTTTTGCTCAAAGAGTTACTAGTTGTTTGCGATGTATTTCCCAACAAATATTTCGCGTGTAACGAGCAAAAATATATATTATGACAGATCAATTGCTACGACTCAATTACATCCCAGTTGACACGAATGGGATGAACGTGAGGTCCAATTCCGCGAGTACCTATAGTACCTAAGAATCTAAGATCATTGGTGATGGGGAATAAGGAGTCTTTAAACAGAACCGTGATGTAATGGCACCTCATAAAAACGATGAAGATGTATACGCTACATTATATCCCCTTATTTGATTTGCGGACCTGGTTGGCAAAGCTCTTCGAGTTGAGTGTGTAGAAATATATAATATTGTATTATTGCATATATACTTCTAGGGAAGTTCCTATACCACACAAAGACTAAGAGAGACCATTTTCGCATGCAATGCATCCAAGTACATATGTAATATACTCTCTAGCAAAAACCAATTCTCTATCCAGATGAAGGTCGTTATGCAAAATCAAGGTCTCTTATTTACGAGCTCTTTTCCTTCTCATTAAATGGTCAAAACTGCTATATTAATTTGTCTATGTGCATTCCTTAGTTGTTCAATAAAATTAATGTAGGTTTCCATCAGTTATTGAATACGTACTACTTTTCTTTATACACAGTAATTATCGTTCGTTCGTCATTCCTACTGCACTATAAAATTTTATTTGTACGAGCATCATGTGGTGTCAAGTGAAATAATGGGATGCAATGGAATTTGGAGTACGATCGAAGTACCGAATGCATGGAAATATTATCCGTCCAACTAGACACGAATACATGCCCTCATTCTTGTGGAAGTTCAAAAGATCTCTCACTTCTAAATGTATCCTTTTACGATGTCATGAGAATTTAATATTATAATCTTTACCGAACTTGCTCTTCTTGTCCGCATGATGGACCGGGAACGTCTAAGGCCGCGCGTACACTATCATCTGCCATAGGGGATCTGGACTCTGAAGCATCGTCAGATGAGCTCTGATGAGCTGCCTCTGCTTTGACATTCTGGACGATGGCAATTTCTTCTGGCTTTTGGACAGTCTTCTGATCCAAAACTATGGCTTTCTTCTGATCAAGACCATTAGATTTTGGTGCAGGAAGTGAGATTGGGTCTTCAGCTGTTTTAGTGGTGCTGTCTACATCATCTCTTGTCAGACTCGCAACCGTGATTGACTCGACTTCTTTCTTTGAAGGCTCCTTTGCTACTTTCGACCTGAAGACTTTCAGGTCTCCGTCAATATTTGCTGAATTCATACTCCTGTAATACACAAGAATATGTCACATTTAAATTAGTTAAAACAACGGAAGTATCTGTTTACGATAGATAAACGTGTATTATTCCTAAAGAAATACGTTTCTGCTACTTGCTAATGTAGCCAAAACTTCTTGGAAATGCAGTCGAAAGAGAATTAGCCTGCATTATTACCTTTCAAACTTAGACATCTGAGTTATGAGCGGACTTTAATCTTGATATTTAAAAAATAAAGAACTACTTTACTTGTAAAGTAACTGATAAATACACCGTACACGTTGGAATTCTAGTAAAATAGTTAAAAGGAGTTATGGGCAGTAAGGCAAGCTTTCTAAACTATGATTCAGAACTTCGTCTACTCAATTTTTACAAGCAATTCTACAATTATACTTCACTAGTAGACTAGTAATTTAATGTTAGCTGCCCCACTGCCGTGTCACCACTGAAGATTTACTAGTACTGAATTTAGACAAGTTTTGGATTTGCAGATAAAAGCTCGAAAGCTGGTGTATTTGCATACATTCAATTATACTCTAGTTAGTCTATATATATAGTAGTTAAGATAAACTGTCTAAATTCCTTTGCATATATTTTTCATCAACGGATGCGATATGAAAATACTGCATGCTGTGTATGCATAAGTTGAATGCAAGTCTTGAGGAAAAGAAAATACTATCACAACTTTGTTAGGAGAGGTCAAGTCTCAATCTAAGATACACATTGTCTGCCATTTAAGACATATTCATTATCTCGTCTTATGTAAATGCATACAACGATTAAATATAGCATTAACGAAGTTCATGAATTGTTGTATTATGCGGTACGGTGCACTGCATGTGGAAGTTAAGTGCAATTTGTGAAATATTGCCATTCTTACGATGCATTCTACCTGTCTGTTCGCGTTAATGGAACCATTTATATAGTAATCCAAAATGAAAAGGCAAAGCAGTAGATTGCCTGTGACATGCACTTTTGTCTGCATATGTAATTTACCATCAAACAATGTGCGTAAATCTTTCAAGCACACATTAATTATCCATGCATGGGAGGTGTGAGCTTATAAAACAGCCCAAATCAAAATCGCCGATCTTTTATCACGAAATATCTACAAGCAAGTTAAGTAGGCTTCCCTTTTAAAGCATCATATCACAACTGTTATAACCTTGGTCAGGAATCTAACTGATTTTTAAGAACTATTTATTATCACTCAATTCAATGGTCTGCATCCAAATAAATCCTTTCCGTTGAATTGCATAACGCAATCAAATTTCAAGTTCTTATTCTGTCTCCTAATATGTGTAACACACTACTCAGGATTAATACCTGTGTGTTCTGAGGAAGGATTAATATGTCTGAATATCTGTGTGCAATGCTTTTCTAGCTAAGTCTTCTTCTTAAGCAAATTCTCTGCCAGCAGAACACGACTGAACGAAGATCCAACCCAGAAAATATGTGTTCATTTCATTCAACCTGACATGTCAAGCGCATCTCGAGTTATTCTGTATTTGTATTTGGATTCATAAAATTCCATGTAATGTATAAAGCAAATAAGTCAGACAGTTCGACGATACATATGACTATTGTATCTCTAAAGCTATAAGAAACTTAAAGTCTTACCTTATCTTGAATTAAGCGCGACGGTAAGCTTCATTAGACATTTCATAAGATATAATTCATATAGTTATGTGTGTTATTTTATAAACTACTTCACTCCTCAGTTCATAAACTTAGTTGTTTTGATTGACAAAAAGGGTACAGTTTAAGTGTGTATGTTTTTCATCTTTTAGATATTATAACCTGTATCTTATACTTTGGGTTAAAGCGTTATCATGAAGTTCTAGTGCAAGTCGAGTAAGTTTAAGGTTTCTCACTAGTGGACGAGAAAATTAAACAGTTTTGTGCACAATGTAATTATTTGCATAAAGTTGAAACACTGCTTATCATAAGGTGAACTTTAAATTTTTAAGGATTCTTAAGCAAAATATTATGTGTGTTTTTCCAAATACAATTTTCTGAGATTAGCTTAAATTCCAAATCTTATTTATAAACTCTAGTACATACGAGAAGTATGAATCACTTAATTGGCAGGCAACGTTAAGTACAACACCAAAGTACAAAGTATATATATATATAGGTATATATTTAACAGGTATTCTATCCAGTGGTACAATAGAAAGTCAATTAGTTTATGGCTCGTCCGTTTTGGAGAATAATGACAAGTGCTTTCCTAACTTAGCTTTATAAATATTATCCGATATTGAACACTAGAAAATTAATCTTTGCATCAGTTTCATGAAGAATGGTTACACAGCGGTATTTCTGTGACTAAGCTATATATATACGCTTTAAAGTTTATTTTATAAAGCTACACAATTACTTCAGAACAACAATTACAACTTAGGTCTTAGTTTGCATGTGAGGTTGACTGGCACGTTGCACTTTACCCGAGGGTATTCATTTTTTTTCTCAGACAATTTATAGATTGATGTTGCAAGGAGACGTAATAACGCTATTTACCACCCTCTTAACTGGACGTAAAACCACAATAAAATCGATGTTGCACAAGGCCCATCAATTTGTTGGTGAAAGACGAAGTAACTCTGCTAAAAATAATGTGAAGAATTTCAAATTCAAGTCTTATATCTCGCACTCAAATACACAGTTGCTGTTATTCACAGTTTCTCTACATCCGATTAACGTATGAAGTTAGGGAAAGTCTGTTCACAATCTGCACGAGTAAAATGTACTATTTGGGACTTTTGGGTAACACCATCAAGAAACCCTGAGAGGAGCCATTCATAGGCAACAGCATTGTTTCCATAAACTTGTGGGAGGAGTAGAACTTTCACATTTTGCATTTTATGGACATTTATTCAGTCCAGTCCATTTTGCTTTCGATACTTTTACAGGGCACCTGAAACACCACGCAGGCAGCAGTTTAAAGTTTAAAATACGAACTGCAAATATCCAGCAATCCAGTCTAAAGTAGAATGGTATTTGTAATCTTCGAGGTTTACGTAAATAATGAGTTTTGCAGTGAGTAATATCCAGCGACAGCAGTAAGATAAGGCTGACACATTTAACCGCACCCACGGACGACGAAAGTTGTCTTCATGTTCATTCGACTCTACTCACTCCTGGTGCCTCTCTTCTAAACTTTCGTTGTTTTGAGGGTTGATAACACACTTTACGTCTTACGAAGGGTCCGTTCCAAAGTTTGGAAACAGTTTTGGAAACCAGGAAATGAGAATTGTAGGTCGTGTTTATGCGTTGCACTGCAACCTACGAGTACACACTGCACGCATAGTGTATACGCAGTCACGCATAAAGATCTGGAGTAAGAGACTCATCCACTGCAGAATACGCTGGCTGGCTGGCGTTCTTCTGTCTCTTCAAATGGCTATGATGAAGTATTTCCTTGCGAATGAACCTCAGTCAAACGATGTAAATTTGGGTTTCGGAGTAAATGACACACTGGATCAGTCGTAATTGAAGGGTCGTAATTAAAGCTCTTTGTAAGGACTACGAAAAGTTGAACACTTCAGTCGGATTTCTTAGGTCAATATAAGAAGAGTATCGGTCAAAGTCATATTGGAAAGGAGCAAGACTACTCTCAGTTTGTGTAGATTCTCAATCTTCTCTACACACCATCATCATGAAGGTTTTTTATACATTTCTTCCCATGAATCCAAGTATAAAGCTAGTATTCAGCAGTAGTCTAGATAGATGTATTTTAACACAAACTATTCTCGACCATCTTGCTTTCCTTGGCCTACAACATGCGCCGCAGGGTTACAATTTAATTCACCACCCCTTCTCTATCTACCCAATGTAATTTTGTGCGTATGCATATCTCTTTGTTCCATACATTTCACCTTTAATCTCCAGACTAAGTTCCAAACTACCTTTGGTTTCCCACACCCCCTCATGACCTACCCGACCTCATGCTCCAGCCCTTTAAAAAACCCTCAAAAAGGGCCTATCTCGGGTCAATTTCAATTTCATATAGGACAGTCTGAGGCGTCCCCCAACAGCGTAAGGTGGTGAGAAGTGCGTAAGGCTGCGTAAAATCTCGGCCTTCATAGGTTGTTGGTGTCTCACGCATTTAGGGTAAAGCTTACTTGTGTGTCTCCTCAGCCCTAGTCAGTGCGTGCGAGTCCCCTGTAGGAAGGATCATCGCAACCAAAATAATATCAACGCACAAAGCTTATATTACACTTGCATCACATCACCATACTATTAGGTAACCAAGTCTAAACGGCTCTCCCGTAAAAAATGTAGTGTGCCAATGGTGGTAGTTTCTGAAGAGTTCACCAACCACTCACTATCGTTTCTATTATAGCTTGTATGATGTTCTTGAGTATAATGATATAATCAATGTGTATCTCTTTTAAATACCAATACCATGCATCATCGCACCAAATAGTGCAAAGAATAAGCTTCATTTTATATATTGGCATCGTGTACCCAGAAAAAGTGACATTATTACTGCTTCCTACCCTCCTCCCTGTGTTTTAATGTCTCTATGAAAATTGGTGGTTGAACTCGCAGTTAGTGGCACTAGCAGCAGCCCTTGTACCACTCAAAATCTCTCTGCCATTTATTATTATTGGCCTGCCACACATTAATGACTTTTAATCATGAATATAATCTTATCACCATCTCCTTGTGATCATTCAATGTGTGCTACTTTTACATGCTTGCTAACAGACTAACCCACCAAACTGCTGAGTGCCTCACTGGTAAATGGAAAAAATCGCCAAAATAATGTTTCACTCACTCAGTCAATCAGTCTGTCTTCATTAACAGTACATATTATACATAACACATATAACTCGAGACAATGCCAGTTAAATTTTATTGTACGATTTTATATCATTCCTCGTGGAGTGGCAAGTTTCGTATAACCCTAAAGATAAAAGTAGTCGTATTTATTGTATGTAAAGGTTTCTAACAACACACGAAGCCTCTTCGACAGGGTTTATTCATTTCGCTGCTCTTTCAGGTTCAGGTTGAGGTGAAGCTGAAATGGTAAAAAGACACTCCAACAATTCCATTCCAGTTCCATGCAATCCCACTATTCCATGTGTCTAAATGGGCACATACATAATTTAAAGGGACCTTGCAGAATTCAGAGTCTTCATCAGATAATAGGGATTTCGTGTTGTATAGACTGATGACATTTGAAGAGATTTCATCCGCACATATATTAAAATATGAATGAATTTCTTATGTAATTTGAACACAGGTGAATTTGAGGCGCGATAGATTTTCTGTGAATTTAAAAGTGCATAATATGGTAATGCCATTCTACTCTCGTATGGTAAAAGGTGGCTAGCTAAAACTGGTAGCGTGTGTGCAACAGCTTTACTACAGCTTGGCATGAGAACAGCTGGTTGCTTGCAAACTTGGGGAAGGTGATACACTTGACGTACGCGTTCATGTGGAACCACTGGAAGTGTCTGAAGTGTGGAAGTCGTAAAACCGAAATCAAAATAATTTAATATACAGAGAATACAGACTCTTGTCTTAGATAAGTCGCTGGAGGATTTTAGCAGTGTCCCCAGTCCTCTCTGTCTTTTTATACGAATCCTGTTGATTTATTTTCCATTTATTACTGCAGGATTTTGCATGCATCAGTCACATGGTGGGTGATACCGGTAGAGACAACATTCTTAGGCATTCCTGAAATCGTACACAAACAAATTCTGTTCTACGTTCCTGCATTCCATTTGATACTTCCCAAGGAAAATTAAGATGTTCAAGAGATTGGCTTTAGTAAGACTTCCTTCAGGACGACTTAAGGTCAAACAGGTAACCACCATCATTTAAAAAAATATATATTTAATATAAATAAATAAGTTTGTATTCGTTGGTTTCTCTCTCACTGGTTGTGTTCTTCAATGTAGTTAGTTAATCGTGTAGTACTAATGAATTACTGAAATTTTTACGCACGTGTGTGAAAGATTTAGCGTTGGCTTGCAATTATTTCTTTATGGATTTTACTGGACTTGTCATCATTTGCAAGGATCAAATCGTATTATGTGACTTGACACCTAGGAGGATTGCACGGAGTCACGAGTATACTTTCACTAGCTCACATTGCCCCTTAGCTGATACTTTGATACTTTGACATTTACAGAATCGAAAGAACATTGCAGACCGAATTGGGAGCCTCCGGTTTAGTTCAGGTGGAACAAGCAGTGCTACGAGTGCCCTTGATGATAGAGTTCGTTACTTGACAGAAGGAATCAAACACGGAAATCGTGGGTGCTTAGCTGAAGGAATTACACTCGTGGAAACAGAGCATCGTCAAAAAAGGCTCGTAGCCAAACGACTCCTAGAAACAATTCTGAATCTGAATAAAGCCAATGGAGCGAAAAATAGTTTTCGGATCGGTGAGTCCAATTTGAAGTGATCATGTTATGAATAATGTTTTTAAGTAAGCAGTCAAGGACAATCAAATTGGTAGGTAGGAAACAGGTGCTAAATTTTGGAAACTGAATACCTGGAATCCCAAATGTGCTAGTCATATATTACTATTAGCTAATGCATTCCATTCCAATTAAAATTCGTATAATTCCCTGTCCACATGTCGTGGTCGAAATTGACTATTTAATTGCGGTCGGACAACTTTTAAGTGAGCAATTGCCCCATATTTTCAATCATGTTCCATTCCTAGTATGCTGTGGTTGTTCAAGTTGTTATGAGTTCTACATTTGAAATATAAAATTATGTTGCAAGTGTATAGTGTGATTGGAACGAGATGATTTATTTATTTATTGTAATAATTGCTTGCTTCTCCTTGTGCAATTCCTTGTAGGATTGTCTGGACCCCCGGGAGCAGGGAAGTCAACTTTTATTGAAGTTATAGGAAAAAAGCTGACTTCTGAGGGACATAAAGTTGCTGTTTTGGCTGTTGATCCGTCTTCGTCGACAACAGGGGGGTCCTTACTAGGGGACAAAACTCGAATGCCTGAGTTAACGAAGGACATGAATGCTTACATCCGGCCCTCTCCTGCTAGAGGTCATCTTGGGGGAGTAACTAGGTCTACTAATGAAGCTATCATTTTATGTGAATTCGCTGGATACGACACAGTAATTGTAGAAACTGTAGGTGAGCGTGGGTACTGCTGCTTTCATCGTTGTCTCTAGTTAAATATTTTGTTTTACGTTCAGAAGCTTACTTGCATTTAATTTAATATTTCTTCGTCCACTGAATATGCTTAATTTTTGATATTTTCAGGTGTAGGACAATCAGAGTACCTGGTAACTAACATGGTAGACATGTTTATTCTTTTGCTTCCTCCTGGAGGAGGAGATGAACTGCAAGGTATCAAAAGAGGAATTGTTGAACGAGCCGATTTACTCGTTGTTACCAAATCCGACGGAGATTTGAAATCAGCAGCTCATCGGACTCAGTATGAGTACATGGCAGCACTGAAATTCATAAGACCAACCTATGCTAACTGGAAGACTAAGGTATCCATCTTAACTATTAATTAAGTGCAGTAACCTGCATAGAAAATTATAGCGTTGCAGGCATTAAAGTAATAGCATTCTTTAATTTTTCTCACAAATCTAGGTGATCAGTGTATCAGCCAAGACGAAAGAAGGCCTAGAAGACTTCTGGAAAGAAATAGAATCCTTCCAAAAAGCTACAGAGAATGAATTTGAAGCTAAAAGAGCAGACCAACGTGTCATATGGACATGGACGCATGTCCAAGACGGTCTCCATCAAATGTTAATAGAAGACCCAAATCTCAAAACTGTCACGCACAACCTCATCTCTCAAGTCAAAAAGGGAACTGTCAACCCCGGAACTGCTGCTGATGAAATTATAGAGTCTTTCAAATACGTCATAAAACACTCGAATTGAAGGAGAAAAATTTGATGGTTAAAAAATAAAGTATTGTGCAAATTATTGCAATATTGCAAGTATTGGCTGGAAATCCTAATATCTCTCAACGTCACGTAAGCATGGCGCATAAATCCCTGGAGAAATTCTCAAGCAGAACTTTAGGGTACCTCATCGTGTGTTTCTTCAAACCAACAAGTAAGATGCATTTGGTGACTCAGAATTAAGTGCACTTCAAGTTAAGTACAGCTTTTTTATTAGGTTTCGAAAAGGCGTTCGTAATTTTGAAGAGGACCAGAGACATAGAGCGAGTGAGAGGAAGATGGGGCATTGGAGGGCGGAATAGTTCATTTGAACGCTTAGCACACACCAACCAACTTGAACCAGCACAGCCAACCTACAAGGAGAAAGTGAGAGAGTTCCACGACATACGGCAATATTTCATAAAATTTAAATTTTTTGTAGAGTTTTCAAAATTACGCAGTCACAAGACACTACCTTTTATAACCTCCTCGTCGTGGGGTCCTGGCACAAGAAAATATTCAAGCAAAGGTCAGTATTGGTCCTTTTCCGCCAAGGGTTGATATAAATCGCAAATCCCCTGAATTTTTGAAGAGCAATTACGATAGCTTTTGTCGTTGACGTGATCTGACCTCAGTGCAGACTGACAGAATGTATTTGTGTATAAGATAGTGTGAAACGGTGATGTTTTTAGTGAATGTGTCAATGTGTGATAGTTAATATCAATATATCAAAATAAATCGTCAATTATCGTTGATAAGATATCATCTAAGACGTGAGTGATGTAGATTGAAGTTTTGACTTTTGCCGTAGAAAGAGGAATCGAAAGAAGTGTGGTTGCTGACGTTAACTGCAGGAGGGTTCCGTAGAGCGAGATGGAGTCCGAGGATGTCAAGAACGGTTCGGCCAATGGCGTGGAGGCGCAGGGAGATGATCAAGGTATATGACTTCATTTTAGTATTTTTATATGTGAAACTTAATTCCTTATTGAGGAATTTGATTTAAGCTTCAGGAGGAAAAAAGGAGCTGACGGCAGCTCAAAAGAAACGAGAGAAGCAGAAGTTGAAGAAGAAGCAGGCGCAACAGCATGAAAAAGATGATGAGAATGGAGAAGAAGAAGTCGCAGCAGTCGGCGCAGGAGGTGGAGACGTCGAAGAAGGTGAAGGAGAGGGTGGCAAAGGGGATGATGATAAGAAGAAAAAGAAGAAAAAAGCTGGTGCGAAAGAGGATCCCAAGGCAGCTAAAGAGCCTCCAAGGAAAGGTGGCCCGTCTAAAGCTCAAATCGCTGCAATCCAAGAAGCCATTAGGAAGGCGAAAGAAGAAGAAGAACGATTATATAAGGAGGAAGATGAGAAAGAGCAGCAGCGAATCGAAGCTATTGAAGCGAAGAAGGAAAAGGTGAGGTTTTTATATGCATTTGTAATTGTGACTACATAGTGCATGCAAAAATAGATTGAAAATAATTTGTACTGTTGTTGATTTGTTGCATGCCAGGAACGACTAGAGAAAGAAAAGAAAGAACGCAAAAAGCAGAAAGAGAAGGAAAAAATCGCAAGACTGAAAGCCGAGGGAAAATGGTTAACACCGAAGGAAAAGTTAGCTAAGCAAAGAGCACAGGCTATGCTGGAAGCACTAAAAGCCCAGGGTGTGGAGGTTCCTGAGGCTGGTGGAGAAAAGAAGCCTCGGCTTGGTACCAGAATTCGTCCAAAAAAGCAGCTCCAGTCCCAGACATCCGAAGAAGCCACCGCAGAAGCAATCGCGGCAAAAAGGTCATCTGAGTCTGAAAGCAATGGTCAAACGGCTGCTGACGCTGTTGAAGTAGTGAAGGAAGCATGGGACCAAGAATCAGAGGATGAAAAACCTGAAGAGGAAGATTCAGCCGACGTTGAAGAAAAGACTCTGAAACCTGAAGACGAGAAATCGTCTGAAGAAGAAGATGAAGACGAGGAATCCACAGATAATGATGATGATAGTCAGGACGACGGAGAAGATACTAACGACGATGAAAATGTGGAACCCGCCGCAGAAGGGGATAAGAAGAAAGAAAAGGAATGTGCCGAAATTAGAATCCGGGTGACTTTTTATCATTGATTAACAAAACGAGTGCTTGACAGCAACAGATTGAAAGATAGTTGAATGGGTCAGAATCTGTAACGTTGTTGTAGTACAGAAAATAATTCAGGTTTTATTTCGATTCTTGTAGAAACGAAGGGAAGAAAATGAAAGAAACCGTTCGTTAAAAAATTTGCGCGCTCCAGTAGTCTGTGTACTAGGCCATGTAGACACAGGTATTATATCACTAAATATTAAACAGTTTTTATTGCTCAGATATTGGATAGTATTATTACTGATGTAACACAGGAAAAACAAAGATTCTGGATAAGTTGCGCCGAACGCATGTGCAGGACAATGAAGCAGGAGGTATCACGCAACAAATTGGGGCGACTAATGTACCCATAAATGCAATCAAAGAAGCTTCTAAGTTCGTCAAAGGAGTAAGAAATCGAGATTTGCCCAAGATAATTGACAGTAACGGATGTGAACTTTATGTACAAATTTTGCTTCTGATTTATAGTTCTGCGAGAAAGATGTTAAAGTTCCTGGCCTTCTTATCATTGATACCCCAGGACACGAATCCTTCAGCAATTTGAGATCTAGAGGGTCTTCCCTATGCGACATCGCCATTTTAGTGGTTGATATTATGCATGGTCTTGAGCCTCAAACTATCGAATCTTTAAATCTGCTCAAGGATAAGAAGACTCCATTCGTTGTGGCTTTGAACAAAATTGATCGGTACGGTGAAACAACGTGCTATTTGGTAATGACGTGCTCACAGTCTACTTTTCTGTAATTTACAGATTGTACGATTGGCAGTCCAATCCGAAACGTGATATTCGTGATGTTATTAGCTCTCAACCCAAGAATACACTTGCTGAGTTTGAAAAACGGAAAAAAGAAGTTGTAGTCCAGTTTGCTGAGCAAGTGAGATCTTGTGCTAAAAGTTATTTATTAGTCGAATTTGAGATTTTTATCAATCCTCAAATGTTCTGTTCATAGGGAATGAATGCGTCGCTTTCATTTGAAAACCCTGACCCGAAATCTTATATCTCGATGGTTCCAACCAGTGCATTCACAGGTGAAGGAATGGGAAATCTGATGGCCTTAATAGTCGAACTTTCTCAGTCGATGCTGTCCAAACGTTTAATGTTTTCCAAGGAACTGCAAGTATGTTAAAATATTAAAATTTAGATTCGTTAAAAGATCCAGACTTTTTATCTGTGTATTCATCTTCGGTCTAACTCTAAACATTTGATTTCTAGGCCACTGTACTTGAAGTGAAAGCAATTCCTGGTTTGGGGACAACCATTGATGTAATATTGATCAATGGATCGTTAAGAATTGGGGATACCTTAACACTTGCAGGAACAGAAGGTCCAATTACTACTCAGATTCGATCGTTACTGACTCCAGATGGCATGAAAGAGCTACGAGTCAAGGTGATTATATTATGGACACTGTAGCTGGAACAATGCTAATTACCTTTGTATTTTGCGATTGTTTTCATAGAATACTTACGTTGAGCACAAAGAGATTAGCGGTGCTATTGGTGTGAAAATCGCTGCAAAAGACTTAGAAAAAGCTATTGCTGGATTGAATGTTGCAGTCGCACACATGCCTGACGAGATTGATATCTGCAGGGATGAAGTTGCTAAAGAATTGAAATCTGCTCTCAACTCAATTCGATTATCTGATAGAGGAGTATACGTTCAAGCTTCAACGCTTGGGTCATTGGAAGCCCTACTTGTATTCCTTAAAGATTCAAAGATTCCGGTAGGTGATAACGTTTGTTTTCAATAATTTAAAGTAACGATGCAGCATGAAAGGGGATTCTTGTTTAAAAGGAAACAGTGTGACGTAAATGCGTATCTAAACGAGCTCTTCTGCTCTAGAGATATCCAAGAAGTAATCTCTATCACCTATTATTGTTATGTTCCGTCATCCTTTAACACATGTAAAGAAAAACCTATTGTTTGCAAGACTTTCAATTGAGCTGCTCATGAACCAACTTAGTACCACGATCGGGGTTTCAGATACTAGATACTTAGAAACAATGATGGAAGGGATTTAATTACGAATTTGATAAAAATTAAATTCCGTAGAAACGATAATAAGAAACACAGGTAGTAGATATCGCATACTAGTAGTTCTCAACTGCATACCATCTTACCATATTGTAGCTTCAGAAACGATAGCTCAACAGAGCTGATGCATCGCAGGTTTCCATTTTTGTTCTCATGCATGAGGAATCATGAAGTATTTGTTTCCTTGCGTGGAAACCCCTAGTGTTGTACTAAGTTGATGGTTAGCAAAACTTTTCTGTGATTAGAAGATATCCCAGTTCAGTAACTTAAATACCAAGTATCTGGCTGAGTTGGTTTTAGGATTGTTGTGTGAATGTAGGAGTGAAAGTTAGTACTCTAGAAGTTGATAAAGACAGGGAAACGGACAAACTCAGCCAATTGTAAATCCTGTGAGGAACTCATGCTCATTCAAAACCGCAACACAATTATTCGTTTCTGTAAGAACAGATTTCCGGCCTATGGCTATTCGTGGACTTAGCTCAACTGTTACCCCAAATCCCAGTCACGAGTTACTAATGTCTTCGTGCTTCATAATTTTTACTGGAGAACTTGTGATCAAGAAAAATTAACTAGTCTTGTGAAAGATATGATGTCAAACCATGCTATAATCAGAAAAAAAAATCTATATATTCTTTTCTATATAGTCTTTTCTGGAGCATGAGAAAATTTAAAATGTTAGCGGAAATGAAGACGTTAGTCATTCAAATGTGATCTTACACTTCCGGCAGGATGTTACCATAAGACATAAGATTATTACTGTGTCATGCTTGTGAGTATATGTATAGAGGCTCAGGATACTTTAGTGCCTTAAACTTTCATGTTCTTGGGTACCTTCAATACGTGACCTAGTGCTTTGAGTTTTGATTTCATCCAAGGTGTACAGTGAGGATGCAGGTAGGGTAACAGAGACATGTTGTTCTTCAAGATAGCAATGATTACAGGTGGTAGATCTCAGTGTAGCTGATTGAAAATGCCTATAAATGGGTTTGTGGAGGTATCGAGCATCTGGGAGACGAGAAAAGGTTTTTTGAGTTGTAGCAGCGTATGTAACTGTTGTTGTTAGGAAAATTCTATTTCAGAATACGGGAAACGAAGGGTTAAAGAAACACGGCAAGAAATGTGGGATGAGAAAAGAAACCATTGAGCAGGTACTTAAGACTGTTAAGGGAAAAGGGTTTGAGGTCCTTGAAAGGAGCGGAAATGGAATCCCTGGTTCCCGACTACTCAGACTTTTATAATAATGAATAGTTGGCTGGGATAGGAAATGATTTATGAGGTCAGGAAGCTCTTCTATTGTGTTGTAAAATATGGTTCGCTCGTAGCTAAGTCAGCTTTGTGTATTTATGAATGAATGAAACTGAATGCAATGGCGTTGACACTAAAATCAGAAAATGAATGGAACTGTGGTATGATTACTTTGTGTAGTATTCGGGCATTCGAATAGGCCCTGTTGTAAAGAAGGATGTCATGAAGGCCTCTATAATGCTGGAACACGAAAAAGAGTAAGTTTTTAGAAAGTTAATCTGCTTTTCTTGCTCATAGACATGAATTGTTGTCTAATTCTGTACTGCTAAAGCAATGCTGCGTGACTTTCTCAAAGATTAATGTCTAAGCATCAGCATCATCCTCCTTTTACAGGTATGCTGTAATCTTGGCTTTTGATGTCAAAATCGAACGAGATGCTCAGGAAGTTGCGGACAATTTAGGAGTTAAGATATTCCAGGTAAGTAAGCTGTGTATCCCAAGGATGAAGCGTAATTGACAGTCGTAAATATCAGGTATGCATGTTTCCACTAGGCTGATATCATCTATCACTTGTTCGATAAGTTTATGGCATACCAAGAGGAACTGAAAGCAAAGAAACGAGATGAGTTCAAGCACATAGCTGTCTTCCCATGTAAAATGAAGATTCTTCCGCAATTTATTTTCAACACTCGGGATCCCATTGTTGTGGGTGTAATAATTGAAGCTGGTGTTGTCAGAGAAGGGACTCCAATCTGCGTCCCGGATAAAGAATTTTTGGAAATCGGACGTGTGACCAGCATCGAAATAAATCATAAGCAGATGGATAAAGCTACAAAAGGACAAGAAGTATGCATAAAAATTGAGCCAACTGGGGAGAGTCCAAAAATGCTGGGTCGTCATTTTGAAGAGACGGATTTGCTTGTGTCCAAGGTACGTACATACATACCGCAAGATTCATTCTGTAGCACATATCCGGGAAATGGGTTTCCGGCGGATGATTTCGTTTCCGCTTGTCGTTTCATCCTTTTACGAATACTGCACATATTTGTATGTGTATGCTCCGTATTGGGCTGCATTTTATAAATGCATCACAATCTTTGCTCTTGCTCGGATACGAATAGCATGCATCTTGCCCCACCGTTGAACCATCTCTTCATTATTAGTTAGTTAGTCACAGTATATGACTAGCTGACAAGGTAAGACTCTGTACGCCGGTGTGTAAAGAAGAGTATCTGTACAGCAGAGAGAATGTTGAATGTTCCTCTGCGAGATTCATTCATCAAGGATTTGAATTCTCGCTGCACAAATAAAGTTTACAAGTAGTTTTAAAGATACAAGTAGAGCAAAATGTAAATAAGTTGTTTTGTGTTTTGCAGATAACACGGGAGTCCATCGATGCCTGTAAGGATTACTTCCGGAACGATCTGGCAAAGAGTGACTGGCAGTTGATGGTAGAACTGAAGAAATTGTTCAAAATCATGTAAATGATGTTAGAGCTAGCATCCCGAAATATAAATTGACTTACGCGAAATTACTGTGAATGAATAAACATTTCGTACTTCAATGCTTGATGCACTCAAGACTCAGACTGAAAAATGAATGCCTGAACGAAGCAAGTCCTTTGAACCGCTGGCTTTAATGTACTGTTTCCTGTCTCCGAGCAAGATATGCGTTATGAAGAGGATTACGTGATGAGGGCTATAGTTTAGTGTTGCTACATTCAGTGAGCAAAGTACACAGTAGTAGTGGGATTATTGGGTGGTTCAGGCAACAGCAGTGGAACGGAGCAGCAGCAGCGGTGAGGTTGCTGCTTTAGCTATAATATTATATATACACAGCCAGATCTCTGGTGGTGCTTCTGCCGTTGTGAAGGATTGTTACATGATTCCTAGATTGAATGAATTAAGGTTAACTAGCGCAAGAAAGGACATGCTACGATAGTTTAGATTAGTTCAGCAAAGATTCGGGCTATGTATAGGGAAAACTGTGAGAGTAAAGATGAGCTTTTGAAGAAGATGCGGAGGATGGGGTAGAGAGATCTGTGTGCTCAAAGAACTAACTGATTTACGTGTGCTTGCCTCCCTTCACTCGCTGCCTCCATCCATACAGCAGCCTTCTATAATATTATGTTCTTCTATTATGATGATGATGCTTCGTTTTATGGAAGTGGACGAGATGGCTAGAGATGTAGAGTTAGTGACATGGGCATTGGTGCGCTCGCAGTTAAAAAGGAGGAAAGAGGAGTATTGAATTTTCAAGTTTCCGGTATTACGTGGGCGTCTGCCATCCGGTCGGTCGTTCGTTCGCCTTGTTAAGACTAATCTTTGAATTCACTCTAGCCGAGTTGCTCTCGTTCTCCTAGCTCTCTCACAATCCAATCTGAAGAAAATAAATAACCCCAAGCAAATCGTTAGCATCCTTCCAAGTAACAACTTGTAGCTGTAGCTCACCGAGACTTCATTCATATCACTTCACACTCTCTACACTACTATGATTCATACAATGCCAGAAATATTCAAACCATTACTCGTTCCTTCGTTACTAGGCTACTTCATCTTCCCACTCGTAAGGTTCGTCACCAAACATCCTTTCATTCCTTCCCTACAACATTTCGCATACCGTCTCGTGACCTCGTGACTATGTTGTCCTCACTTATCATCACTAAATGCCACACCTCCTGCAATCCTTCATTTCGTACTTTCACATATCCATCACTACTTCAAGCATTTCATTTCGGAGCACCGCGACGACGGTTACCCGTCCGACGCTTCTACATCTTCATCGCTCAAAACTCGATTTTTACCTATTCTACCGACTCAGGTTAAAGCTAAAAGGTCGAGGGTTCTGGAGGTCAGGAAAGGTCCCGACTTCCGCCTTGATTGCATTATAGAAGCCAGTTATCAGTGCAGAGATTGGGCTGTTGTGTTACGTATGCACTAAAAATGCGCTACTGATGTTTAGCCGTACGAATGAAAGAGTTGTGCTGAATAGACAAGTTTGCTTGGGGAGATTTCGAGTTTTATGATATTGTTGTGATGAGTCTAAGGTGGATATCAGTGGATGTATGAGGTGCGAAAAGGATGGGAAAGAATTAGGTTGCTAGAGTCCGGGGCAATAAGAAGTAGAAGGAGCAATGATTGATATCTGTAGGACACATCGTTCAAGAAGAACAGGTCCCCCCGAGATCTCATCACTGCGAGAAGGTGGTGGTGGTCTTCCCCAATTGGCATATACGATTGCTTGCAACGCCAACTCATTAGGTGAACTTGATTTCTGTGACAATTTTGCAAAACATGTGTTTCACTCTTTTGTATGCGTAATTTTGCTCATTACTGTTAGTTTACTTGAGGCAACCAAAGGATGAACATCAACAACAGTTCATTCATTCATGATAATGACCAATGTTCGTGACTTGATAAGTTTCGCTGAATGAGGAGTTGCTGAGGCTGTACTTATATAGCAAAGAGCTGAAGGAAGTATTACATACACCATTTACTTAAGTTAAAATAGTGGTGAAGTTTAAATAATGAGAAGTTGTTGAGCAACCATTCAATGGAAACTGGGGAGTTTGTTGAGGGCGGGGATAGACTGGATGAGTGAATCAGTAGTTTTTTTCTTTAACTAAGTCGAAGAAAAATTTCTTTCGTTAAAGTACGAATGTTATAAATAATAAAGATTCTCTAACACATAACACGGTTTATGAAATGAGTCTTATTCTCTACTATCGAAGATTGCATGTAAAAAATCTTCTTTGAATCGCACACTCATCATCATCATCAAGAATGCTTTAACTCATCGACTTTTATATCCACTCCGTGTACTTTTCTTACTACGTGTCCGTCCGTATATATATATACACACATATATATGTATGTAATGAATGCATACATACATATTATTACTGTATACACTAACTAACCCCTAAAATACAAATGTATATCGATCTTACGATACTTGCGAATGAACTCTAGTTCATCATCATGTGTGCACTAACCCATACATAATAGAAATTGGAGAGTAATCGAAATTAATTATAAGGGTTAGTGAAAGAAGTCGATACGTGGACAAACAGTATTATGTCGAGAACCTACGGACGGGGACCTTCAATGCTCATCATTATCTCTTCAATAAAAATGACGAAGAGTGCAAGAGGAGCGAAGCGCAGACGAATCAAAACCACCACCACTATCATTGCAACATTTGCAACTGTGTCAAAAACTATTCTCATTCATACTTTTAGACGAAAGCATGTCCCACATGCCTCCCTCAGCAAATCTGCGGGTGGTGGTGGCTGAGAATGCAGAGTTGCAGAGATTGGATCTTTAGTTATTCCTCTGTCACACACAATTCCTCTTAAAAACCTCCACCTCCGCACACACACTATTCTAACTACTATTCTTCTTCAAGATGTTCCGTCGTCTTCGTTCCTCTCATTCTTCGGATTTACAACTGAGTGTGTGACCGGAAATTATGACGGAGGGACGACGACGACGAGGATGACGATGAGGATGATGATGATGTTGGACACCTCTCATACATTCGACGACGGAGGTCAGCGAAGCGTTGCTTACAGTGGTGGTGGTGGTGGTAGCAGCGTCGCTGATGGTAGCGAAGTGTGAAGAGGAGGAAGGGAATGAATGGCTGGCTGGGCGAGGAGGGAGAGCGGCGGGAGAGTCGAAGTGGAGGGAGGGAGGGAGGGGAGGGAGGGAGGAAGGCTCCTTCTCCTGCAGAAGGCCAACTCGTTTTGTGAATGAATTGGGCTGTTGAGCGGGGGTCGGCGGGGGTCGGCCACCGCCATGCAACTCCGTGCATGGCTATCTGCTTGATGGCATACATCCACCACCATCACTCATTCATACTTCTCTCTCTCGCTCGTCAGTCTGCCAAAAGTCTGTGTAGAGGTGGCCTGCTCTCTCGCTCCACACAAGTTCTCCAGTTGACGTGACCGAGCTCCAGTGTCCATAGATCGAACCTTGGCTGCACTCGTGGATGCAGACCTCGGGAACCTGTTGCTTATGGGGAGAACCCCAGTGTTTGTGCCGTAGTGTGTGGATGTCCCCGTCGAATGTCGAAGGAAGTGTCGCCTGTGATGGCGAAAGGAGGAGGAGGAGGAGTCGTTGTAGTAGTTGAGTGTGTGGATTGAGACCCACGATGGGAGCCTCCTGATAAGGTGAGCAAAGAGTGAGGGTGTTGTAGATGATGGAGGTGGTGGTGGTGATGGTTGGAGGAGGAGGAGAAGGAGGAGATGGAGGAGATGGCTCATGGGTTATCTGTTACAGAGAGACGAAAAGTGACGTTGCATCCGCTCATCAATGGAACAACACAGCAATGGATTTAGCCGCCGTTCCAGCAATGCCACAAGGACGTATCCCGGAACGGCCTCGCGAGTGTCGTCGTCTTCGGAGACACCGCTTGTCCGGGTCTCGGGAGTGTCAAGAAGTTCCGGGACTGGGGGTGGAAGTGTGCCGACGGTGTTTGTGAGGCCGTTGTCGCGCTCCCAACTCGCCCCAGTTCATGGCGGCGGAGAGACGACAAGGCCGCCGCCACCTTCCCCTGCGGCGAGGCCGATTTCCCTGGACCAGCCGCGTCCCGACTCGGAGCGACACCGGAACCTGTACTTGGGTGCCCCTGTGTCCCTGAACAACAGTGGTAGTGGTGGTGGTGGTGGTGGTGCGACAGCGAACAGTTCCCCCAACAACTCCTCTAGTTTTAGTTATAAATCTTATTTAGATTCAAGTGTAACTGCTGCAGAACAAGTTAGACTTCCGACCAACTCAAGGACTCACAAGAAAGTTCGTAGTAGTGATAATTTAAGTAGTCATGGTGGAGAAGGTGTAGTGACGATACAGCCGTCGAAAAGAACTTTGGTGGAGGGAGGAACTGAAGAGACTGGGAAAGTTAGGTTAGCCGAGTCCTCGATTACTTGCCCCTACTGCAGGAAATGCCGGTGTGAGGCGTGTGCTACCCCCCGGCCCCTTCCGTCGCGGTGGATCTGTTCGAAGAGCATCCACTGTGGCCCTGAACCCTTTTTAGACTATGTGACGTGTCTGTGCTGTGTCAAAGCACTTTTTTACCATTGCGGTAAAGACCACGAGCCCGACGGAGGGATCAGTTGTGCCGACAAACCGTGTTCTTGTGCTCCACACCGGAAGTTCTGGCGCTGGGGCTACATGACCGCCATGTCCCTCGTCATCCCCTGTCTGTGTCTTTACTGGCCCTGCAAGGGGTGCATAAAACTGACTGAGAAGGCGTACCAGAAGTACCACAGCAACGGGTGCAGCTGCAATCACTCGACGTTCGGAGCATCTTCTATGCAAGGAGGAGGAGGAGGAGGAGGAAGGGGGGGAGGAGGTGATGGGAGTGACCATTCTTCGGAGGACGAGGAAGGAGCCCACCACCACCGTCGTTCAGACTCCAATAATGCCTACGCCTGCTCTCCGAACGCCGCTCCCGGTCTTCGGACGAGCAAGCAGCTCCTCCAGTCGTCGCCTCAGTGAATGTTTTTAAGAAGCTTATGTAGTGTAGGGTTACTTGTTGCAAGAAGAGAGAAAGAGTCAGGACCGTATATATTTTATTTATGTTACTGCAAGACACTTATACATGCACACTCGGATCAGGAATGGAACTATATATACATGATGATTGGCCTTAAATTCAAGATTGAAGTGTCATAGCTCAGTTTAGTACAATAATAGACTAGTCTTCCACGAGTGACACCCAGTAATAATTATGAAAGCTTAGCACACTACCTACCTACTGTTATTATTTAACGGAGATTTATCAGACTATTCTTTATAGAGCACGCGAAGATTTGCAAATGGCTAATGTTGCACCCACACATTTGTATCTTTGTAATCATCCTTATTTTACATATACTCATCATAAAGGCTTTTAATTAATCATTCGTTGGTAAGGGCAATGCGAACACAAATTTGTGTAGTCTCAAAGCTGCATATTATACACAACATATCCCAACAGAGTTACTTGTTCCATAACCTAAGTTATGTATTGTATACAATTGTCAAAACTTCCTGTTCGATGTTCATTTACTATAGACGACTAAGGATTAATATGCAAGTGCTACGCGACAGACCACTCATAATAAATAAAGCCCAATGTTTTGAACTGACACATTTATACTCAGCCGTCCGTCTCCACTCTTTCCTATCAATCGACATTATCATTCACACAGGATGTGATCAATTTCTCAGAAAATTGTACTCCGTAATCCTGTAAGACCTTTTAATACTCTAATTTTAACTCTACTGCGTTTTGGTGTACGCAGGCATTTACGATTGTTGGCTCAGTGTACAATTAACGGTGTTGTAAATATTTAAAAGTATTGGAAAGGAAGTCTAGAAGGGCAGTGTGAAAACATGTTTCATTTCCGTGGGGAGTTAGCCAGGTTTAATGCGTGGAAAGCGAGGGTATTAAATGTTTTGATATTGTTGGTGATAAACAAGAGTAAGCTAATGCTAGTTAGTAAGTGGGAAACAGCAAGTAGTAAGAAGTGCGTAGGAGTGGATGGAGGAGACAATAGGTTTAGGAGGCAGAATAAGTCTTCCTTATGCCCGTATTGAATCTTTCATCATGATCATGTGTGTGTAAGATGGAGAGCAGTGTGTCCTGAATTCGAAGGAAACAGGGTAACAAAAAACTTGGAAGGAGTGGAAGTTGAAGATTTCTTTTTGCTTTGAAAGTTTTGTACAGTACAGCTGGAAGTTCTTTCGAGGCTGACATGAGTGAAGAAGTTGATTTGGGATCTGAGATGCAGATGCAGGGCCACTCATCCTTCCCTAAGTTTAATAACATCGCTCACTGTGCACTGAGACTGACTTACATGCTTACTACATGAATACATATACACACATCACCTCCTTTCTGAAGAACGAAGGGATCTCAGAAAGTGAATGTAAATCTTCGGTTACATTTATTTTACGATCTCTCCAGGGAACCCCTACCTTCCTTCCTATTCTGATATTCCTTCGATGGGACTTGTTTCCTCCTTCGAGACAGCTGCAAACTTCCATTATCCTCTGAACAATCGCTCTTACATTTCCTCCCGTATCATTTCGGCCTGAATGGCAGTTTACAGCTATCAAGGTCTCTCTCTGGCCGTCCCTACAAATAATAATAATTCTTTTGTCAGCTACATTTCGATTAACCCAAACAGGAACTCCACTCATGAACCACTTTGATTTTCTTCGTTTTAACACCCGTTACACTTACCTCTCCAGAGCACTTGTTTCTCTCATTCATCTTTCATTGTCCACGCACTTATTTTAATAGTCTTAGTACACCATCCATTAATTACCGCAGTCATGAATAGGTAATAATCCTGCCATTCATGACATCCTCAATCGCTTACTTAACACCATCTCACAGAGGAAAACTCGAGAAAATATAGATTAAAATAAGATCACTTGACTGAACTGAAAGCAGCAACAAAAATTATACAATTCGCTTCACTTCCTCAAGCGTCACGTGCAAATTGCTTTCCGTTGACTGTCATTTGTACAGTTTGATGATTCATAATTTCATATATATATATATGGGATTTTTGTGACTCATAAAATTCATGGTGCAGGCACGTCTAGGAATTATGGAAGAGCATTAAATGTAACCCAATAGGAATAACAAATATTACAATTTACAAGTACCATTAAACATCATATTGTCCCATTATTCCCCCGTATTGTGACAGAGTACACGCAGCTACGTATGCGGTGGTATTAATGTTATAAGGGAAGTCTGGAAAGGAAAAATCACGGAGTTAATCTCGTAAGCCTCAGCAACGGGGTTTTGAAATAAATGTATAATGCATTTATTCACACACATGTCACATGTCTGGAGGCGACTGCCATGCAGTCTCAAGCCTCATGAATCTAAATAATTTTGAGCGAGTAGTGATGAACTACAACAAACAGATGAAAAATCAATATTGAGAAGACCTAATCTCGTTGTGCAGCATCAGTTTATGAATCCACGGTATCTGGAGGTTTTATTCGCCAAGTGTGAATAAAGAATGTATGGATGGACGTTAATGCGAGCATACAATAAATTCACGCAATAGAGAGAGAGTGAGGAGGAGACACATCGATTCATTCTGTTGTAATTTCATTCACAATGTTAATTGTCCACTTTAGAAAGTTGGTGGTGGCGAAGGAGTGTTGATTTTGTGTGCTAAAACAGTTTGTTGTTTGGTGGACCGGCGCCACAATCATAACCGTCGTCGAGAATAACTTACTTGATCTAATATGATCTTCATAAACATGAAAACATGATGAGAGAAAAGAAAAAAGTATGCGCTGCTATATTGCTGGGTGTGACACCACTGGCACAAGTGTGTGTGTATGTAATGTGTGTCTCAGACAACCTCCGTACATCTCTGTCTGTAGAGTATAGCATAATCATAATAATATGTATCCTCAAGATATTCAGAATCTCCACACATTGCAAACTCATCTTGACTCATGCACAACCAGCTACAAATTCTGTTCAAGTACACTGAAGCACTGTGCTGCTCTATACTGGCAGGCAGGCACACATCTCGAGACGTCTTTTCCTTGGGAGTCTTGTCTACTTCACAAAAAAGAACATCATCACCTTTAACTAATGTTTAATCGCAGACAAAAAGGACAGTCTTCTGCTAGCCAGTCTAGCTTACTATATCACTAAATGCCTTGTAATAAAACAACTTCTCACTGTCATACGGTCTATGACAGTCATCACAGGTATATATCGAGGATTAACGCACAAACTTTAAGTGATGAAGTGGAATGCACTTAACAGAAAATGCGGCATAGGGTATATGGGTTTTAATCGCCAATCTTATTAGGAAGGATCGCAGAGGCAGAAGAATACCACCTCCATACTCTTCGTCAGACGCGTTACTTGTGCTCTTCAAGGAATTTTACTCTACTTGCAGCACCAACCACTCAATGGTCCATTCGTCAAGTCAATGGCAAAATAATTTTACACAGAAGAAGACAATCCTTTATCGTATCCGCAGTACTTTACTTAAATAGACGTTCACTGCTTCAATATGAGATACGAACGGGAGCACATCTGGCTTACAAAATCATCAAATTTTTACAAAATTCAATCAATAGGTTTTCTTTCAATACGTTACATTTCAGTTCTCTCCACTACATACTAAATAAGTGCGAATTCGCCAAGAAATTTATAATTTATATATGCTTTCAAATTTGGTAATTGATTATACTCCGAATATAAGAGGCTCGTCTTGACCCGACGTAAGGCAAAATACAAACTGACAAAAAATATATGCCTATCTCCATCAAAATAAATGTACGTAACTCTAAAATTGGTGCTAATGAAGATTTTTGGAGGTGAGTTTGATTACTCCATCCATCATTTCCTTTAAAGTCTCTATATCACTTTTCGTTGTTGCAACTAAGTGCTTCACACTTTCTTGTTCTATGGAAAGGAACTCTTTCACAACTGGAAGCGCAGACGGGTCGATATTGTATTTGCATGTCGCTCGAGTGTCTGAAGAAGATTTATGAAGACGAATCTGGGAAAGAAGTTCGTTCAAGCGACCTTTAAATTGAGTTGGAGAGTTCAAATCCGAAGATAATTCTTCCAACTTCTTTTTTAAAACTTCTTCATCGGGTTGCAGAGTAGTACCTTGCTTTCTCATAAGCTCTTGACGACACACGATCTGAAATCAAAAATATGAACAAAATGATGATGTTTGAAAGTTAGAATAGGCTGATGAAATTTACGTACCGAGATCAATCGGTGAGATAGCAAAACTTGCTTTCGTTTCATCTGCTGTAATTCTGCTCCCATGTTAGCATGGCGATTCAGTAACCCTGCAACTTCTTCCCCAATCAATTTTAGTCGTGCGTGATGTTGCAAAGTTTCTTTCTGCAATTTTTAGGAATTATGGTTTAGTATTTTTGTATTACAATGAACAATACATTACAACCCAGTTCTCTGAGCTTCTACCTCTTGCCAATCTAGACGAATCCTCAGAGCTTCCACACCAACCAGCGGTGTTGGAATCATGCAATTTGGATCAGGATTGTCTTCTTGGGCCTGCTGCCACACACGGGCATCGATACCTGAAAACCAACGATCAGTATGCATGTTACTAACAATAAAAAAGTATATAATGTGTTATTAGTGGTACTCACCATCAGGTGGGTTTTCCAAATATTGTTTTAACTGTTCTGGACTTGGTTTAACTTTTGCTGTAATAACTGTAACCCCTAAACTTTCCAATCTTTCTTTGAATTGTGGTTGACACAATGCTGCCGTCATGTCAGTCGCAGTAACTCTTCTAAGTGTGTTTCTATCTTCACCATACAATACTGCCATTGTTGCGTTGTCACCAATGGCTTTAGTTCCACTAAACCTTATGATAATATTCGGTCGGCCAAGTAGATTTTGCAAGTTTGTGACGATATTGGATTCTTCAGTCTGAAGCGTATCTTGAGGTTTTTTGAAATTGACAACTACTTGTCCATCCTCGTTGCTGTCGGTGTACATAAATGCATACCCAACAGCTTTAAATCGATAAAAAGGATTCTGAGGAGTGTAAGTAACAGGAGGAAACGCCTGGGACTGAGAGTAGTGTCCTTTGCCTATACCCCAACACGCTTGCAAAAAATTGAGTGTTGAAAGAGCGTTATCTCTGTCGTCACCGAATTTATGGCAATGAAATAGTGATTGTTGGAAAGCTTGTGCTTCGTCAACCAAAGGCTGTTGCTGCTGCTGGGGTTGTTGTAAATTAAAAGCTGTTAAAGTTACAAAAAAACCATGTTTATCATTACAATTATAGATATTCTGAATCTTAAGCTCTTATTATGTGAGTACTATACAAATAAATAATACTCACATAATGATTGCTGAGGGAAGGCGAAACCAGTTGCCGTTTTAGCTCCAAACCCACCCATTGATGGCTGAGTAGCTGTGCCGAATCCTGCTCCTAAGGTCGTCCCAAATCCCCCAGCAGCCGGCGGATTACCAAACAATGACTTATTAGCTTGGCCAAGTCCACCGAATGCAGTTCCAGTATTAGAAAACAAGGAAGTTTGAGCTTGTTGAGCCGGCTGCTGTCCAAATCCTCCGAAGTTGAAGCCACTGCTTGTTGATGTCGCGGCAGCTGGCTGCCCAAACGTTGTTCCTGCTGCTGGCTGTTGCGTAGTCCCAAAGCTAAAATTAGTTGCTGGAGCACCAAATGCGCTAGCTGTAGAAGTAGCTGGAGTTCCAAATCCTGAACCAAATCCTGCAACAAGAATTCAGAATCTTAAGTAAGAACCAAACGACCAGAAAACTCATAATTTGTCACTCAGTCACTCACCCGAACTCGTCGTTGGCGCCCCAAACGTTGACGTTCCAGCTCCAAACTGTTGCGCTGGCTGTTGTTGCTGAGGTTGGGTACCACCGAATGTAAATCCTAACAAAAAAGTCAATAAACATTAAAAAGTAACAAATCTCACTTTTTGAAAACAAACCTGTGTTTGTGGCTCCAGGAGTTGCACCTGCCATAGTATTCTGCCCCGTCGGAAACGATCCAAACGAAGTAAAGGCCATCATAAAGTCCAAAAATAATCAAATCTGAAGTCTTAAATCCCTGCAAAAATATCAAGCATTGTTAACACAGGTTTAATTTTCGGAAATTTGAATCCTAAATAAACTTACTACACTTCTGGGACGTGCGGTCGCTTCTCCTCTCTGAAATAATTACTAATTTGAGTACTCTCCTGAACGATGAAATTTCAATTGTTATCTTTAATCAGCCCAATCACGTCAATTTAATTAAGTAATTGTCGTGATATGCAAACTCAGCGTTAGTCAACAAAAAGTTGCCGTCACCGTTGCCTACCGCGGTCTCGTGTGTTGGCAAAGCGAATGTTGTTTTCCCACCAACTTTGAATGCCCGCCAATCTGAGATTTTGAATTTTCCTCAGCATAGCTCAGCCAGTCCATGTTCACATCACCTGCTGAGAGAGACCGAGGTTTGTAGTAGTCTCTCTTTTCAGAAACCATCGGAGTTTCCTGAAATACTCTTCGGCCGCCAGCAACTTTTGTGGAGCAATTTAAGGGTCGTCCGGAGGAGGTATTGAAGCACTGGTAAGTGTTTTACATTTTAAAGTAATTCATTAAATGCGCTGATTGGTAATAGATAAAACGTTAAAATCATGGTGTTTTTGTGTTCAGGTCGAAGTGACTGGAAGTGGAAGGACCAGTTCTTTCCTCATGATTTTTGAGTACAAAGTGTATGCAGAATATCTGTGGCTTGCTCCGAGACGATGCATTCAGTTTCAGTGATTTCATCCGTTTTAGCGAATGTCGCAAAACGAAACTCTTTGTCGCACGTGAAGAATGTTCTCCGAGGAGGAAGACATGTGTCGACTTCTCGTGTGGTGGAGTTTAGTGGAGTCACCAGGGATCCTTCAGTTGTTGTTCCGTCTAGAAATCTGTTATCTTATGGACAGCCTACGTTGGGTGAGAATTATATAATGTGTAATTATTACCATAGCTCAGAAATAAGGATTTTTATTTAACATTATTCATATTTTTACAGAGTCACATGCAGAATTTTTTGCTGGTCCTCTTGAGGTAAAAGTTCTACCTTGGATTATTTTTATAAAGTCGAAGAACTAAAGAAGCAATAAAACCATTAACATTTATTTTATAGTAACAGGGATTTTCGGTCTGTTTGTTTAGATAGATAGATGAATTGTAGATCCCCAGAATCCAGACTGAAGTTGTCTTCAATGATGGATTATTGAATTTGGGTAGATTGGGATTGGTAAATAATACTACTGTCCATTTTTAGAAACCGTTTAACAAAATCCTTTGCCCATGGCCTCACGTAGTCTTATCTGTGCATGTCTTCTTCTCTGGTTTC
>JAQGBV010000305.1:0-32740 GCA_034698685.1 Isotomurus pseudopalustris
ATCTTAAAGTTACAGGCCGATTAATTTTTCGAAATTTCGAAAAACCCATAGTTCGAAAAATTACCATAGAGCCTTAATAAAGTACTAATAGCAGTTCAGTTATAGACACAAGCAGTAGAAATAGTTAGCACCCTTAAGCTGAGTTAGAATAAGAACCTTGAGGTTATAAAAATTAAAAACAGATCTAATAGAATACATTCAGAGTTCACACGAATAAACGTGAATTTAAAGTATTATCTACAGAATGTTAGACATTTCACTCAACATGAAAGGACCACAAATTATGTTATATTAATACAGACACCTTAGAGAGTATTAGAGCATATTCTTAATCTTAATATTCTCAATTACAAGCCAAGCGTTTTCTGAGATTTGTCTGCCACAATGAGAAAGTATGTGATAGTTAAAGTGACCACCTGAGGTATATAATATTAATATATCAATCTGTTAAGAGAGTAATCGAAGAATATCAATAAAGTATAGAAGATTGATCAACTTAACTTACATTATAGACAGTTCCATAATCAATTTTGAAACACTTCAAGCCGAAAACAGCAATTGACTTGGATTCCAGTTGGCGAATAATGATTGCAAAAAGATGAGAGGGAAACAATCCATGGTCATCTTGAACTCTGAGCAGCTCTTCTTTAATTTCAGTCACCTGAAAACATTGAATTAATTATGACATCACGGATAGCAAATTGGCAAAAAAATAAATTACCAACCTGTTCACCGATGTCAGCCGCAAGAAATATCGTAGTGCAAAACAAAACTAAAGGATACATTTCCGGGATCTTTGAAGCCACAATTGACGTCAGAAAGACCGAATCCAACGTAGTTGCATAAAACAGGACTGAGTGAACAACATATAAAAATACCAGAGAACTGAATGTGCCATTTGCGATTTTGAAAAATTCGTGGAGGTTTTTAAAATTGTTTCGGAATTGAAAAAACCTTAAGTCATTTTGTGAGCTTGTTTTTGATGAACGCTTATACAAAGCAAATTCTGTGACTGTTGGCTGAGCTTCAACGAGATTTTTTACTTCATTCTCGCAAAACTCTCTTGTGTATTTTTTAAATGCTTTCACACTCATCCACATGCTAAGGACTGCTACAAAGAGGATCAAATACATTAAGTAGTTTTGCACGCTTGCAATTGCATGCTGAGTCATGCTGAAGACGGAAAAGCTGAGCTCTTCCGTTGTGACTAAATTGTCATTAATCGGCGTTTGATTTTTGGCAAGCTGACTTAACATGAACAGCTTGTACTTTCCATATAACCCGTGGAATTTAAGTACCTTGTTTTGAGTATAATTTGTATGCTTAAAGTAAGGAATCATTTCACGTAACGAAGACAAAATGGCTACTCCTACATTTATAACGCACAGAAGTACAGCTGAGACTTCAACCTGAAATCATAAGATTTTTAAACGTTGAGTCTGCAGATGTAACAATGAGGTATGCGTTTTCGCTTACCACAAATGGACTGAATTTGAACGGCCAATTAGTCGCTTGGTACTCGTTAGTTAAATACTTCATGAATTTACTCAGGCTGGCTCTCTTGGTCCACAGAACACGTTGGAAATCAAAGTATAAGACAACACTGACGACTATTCGAAGAATCATGAAGTAGTCTGGAGGGGAGATTGGAGAGTCGTTAAAGGTAACCCGAATTATGGTGATCCAGTTGTGGACAGTCAAACAGGAGACACTTGCGTAGATAACCTGAAAATAATTTGAAATAGAAAACTACACATTGTGTGTCTGGAGGCTGTATTTAATTAAATTAAATAGGTACCAGTTGAGGCCAAATTAGCCGTAACTGTGAGGAACCTCCTGAGATGGTAAACAGGAATGGAGAGATCCCTAATATCCAAGCTACTCTAAAGTACCACTTCAGTGTCGGTTCTAACGCCATTTTGGAAACTAAATCTAAAATACAGAACACTTAAAGTTTAGAAATTGAAATGTGAAAGAAGTAGGATGCATTTTCTAGCCTACGTGTTACAAACAAACATCCCGAAATCCGAGCATTCTAAGTTTCCAACTGTTGAGTACAAGTAGATATGTTTAATTAGTGAAAAGTTGCTTTATCGATCCACTTGCTTTAATATTCTTAAGTGATAGAAAGAAAGCATTTTTTACTTACTTTACAAGCGTGCAAGTAAGGTGAAACTTTTTAATTCACTTGTTTAAGCACATTTGCGTGTACAATAGCCATAAAAGTTCTGCGAATAAATAAATTGTCAAGTCATGTTATTTCTTATCTAGTAAAGTAGGGAGTAAAATACTTATTACTTAAGGAGCCAGCATATGAAACCCGTTGACAGGGGAAATCCCCATAAAGAGACTATGCATAATATATCTGGTCTATCTCCTCCAAGGGTACTTAAGCTAGGAATGCATATGGTAGCTTAAATCAAAGATATTAGTACGGGCTTCATTTCCTCCGATACTGAAATCTATAATTTTGCTTGTAACGTCTACAATACAGACAAGTATGCCAACAAATCACGTTTTCGTGCATTCATTGGGTTTTATTATAAAAACAAAGGCCAAAATCAAAAATCAGAATCGGAGGAAATCAAGCTAACTTTCTTGTGGTCAATTCAAGATATTCCTCAACTTCGTAAGTTTAAAACTGACAGAGGAGATAGGGCCTGAAGTCAGGAAAGTTGAAATTTTTACTCTTCCCAAAAGTAGAATGCATACCATCCATAACAACCATTTCCGACATAATATTTGGCCGGATAGCCGCCTGCCGATATACCGATTTTACCAAATACATTTTTCAATAACTATAGCATGTTCATTCAAGAGTATACACTGTTTTCATTTTTAGCTAAAAAACCACGACGAATTTTAGACAGTGGTGAAAAGCACTTATAAGCTTTAGTTTTTGGTGGATTGCCCTTCAAACAATCTTGAAACATTTTGTCTTGAAATTCAAAATTGAATTCTTTTTCTCTACTCAAATTATTCATAATTTGATGAAGTGATCATAACAAAAAAGTCGTTTGGGATTCTTTTCGCTTTAGTTATTAATGTTGAGGCAGAGTTTACTTCGGATTTTCAAATCCGGGCACTATTTCAATTTGTACTGTGAAATTTTAAACATACAGGGTGATTCACGAAGATGGAAAACACTTTCAACCCTAATAACTTTCGATCCCGCAGTGCTACTCAAACAATAATATTTTTATGTGAACACCAACAAAATTTCCTATCAGTAAATGTACAAAAAATTTCAAAATTCGTAACCCGAACGGACCTACAGGTATCCATTTCTAAAATGTACCCTAGGCATTGAAAGCTTTTCCCCTGATTTAAAAAAGCAAATTTCGTTACTAAAGTTTTTTCCTAAGATGCATAATTACTTTCCTCACCAAAACTAACCAACATTTTAGACAATGATTTGCAAACTTTGGATATTTTGGACCCTAAGTTATTTCGTAGATTTTTCTTAAAATACGTTTGGGTATCCAAATCCCTGAAAATTATCAATTGGTAGGTAAAATTGGGCTGATTCAGTTCTTTAGTTCGTTTTTTGTAATGACAGTTTGAATTTGGTCTCTGGTTCACTTCATTAGTCCAAAAATCTAGGTTTCATAGAGCCGACATTTTTTCATTACCTGGGATACATTTTTAAAATGGACACCTCTATTTCCGTTCGGGTTAGGAATTTTGATTTTTTTCACATATACTGATAAGAAATTTTATTGGCTTCCGCATTAAAATATTATTGTTTGAGTAGCACTGCAGAATCGAAAGTTATTAGGGTTGAAAGTGTGGCCCATCTTCGTGAATCACCTTGTACAGGGTGTCCCATAAGTCGCGCAACTAGACACGATGACAACGAAATATTTTTCCTTTAAATATCGATAGTATCTCTATGTTTAACAAAATAATTAAAAGCCAGGTATGTTTAAACCATTACAAAAAGGTTAGTGGAGGTGACAAGTCTAAAGTTGCACCAGAATTTTCGTTGTAGTCGTAGATTCTAGGGCTTCCAAGAGTCTATTACCATTCAAGTTTCCAACTGATTTCTTCCATCAGTTTCAAATTAAGTTTATTTTGGCAGTTATAATCAGAATAAACGGACATCATATGCTTTTCATTTCTAAATCTGCGAACATTAATGGCTTTCAGCAGGAAAGTATCAACATTTTAATAAACACATTATGGCCTACGACAAGTCGTCTAGATGACATTCAGTGAATCTCACAAAATCCCGAGATTCCATTTTTAGGGTTAAAAACCTGCTCCAGTTTACCCCTTTTGAATTCCTGCAAAAGCTTCGGTAATAACTAGCAATTAAAATTTGAAAAAAATTTGAAAAAACCAGGACCTTTAAACAGGGAGAACCTTACAGGCCGAGCCATTAAAACACAGAATTGCCTTTTTAGCACCTGACAAATCTTATTTTGTTTGCATGATTATGATCTTGAGCCGGGTAAATGGTTGCACAATAAATTCAAAGGAGATTAATAGAGGATTGTTTCATCTGTAACGGAAGTTTGTGGGATGATTGGTCCTTATTTTCTCCAAAAACTACTGTTCAAGGAATTAACCACAGTGTTGCTGCTAAATAGGGAGTTACAGTCGATTTTTTCAAGATAATATTTTCGTTGTCATCGTGTCTAGTTGCGCGACATATGGGACACCCTGTACATATTTTTACTGACAATCAATCGCTTGTCAACCTGCAAGATGGTGTCAGGTGAATAAGGAATAAGCTCAAGAAAATCTAACAAAATTGAGGTTTGAATTATTTGTCAAAAGTATTCATTTGGTTCACTTGGCCGATTGTGCGTACTTACCATGCACTTGGAATGCACGATTTGATTATTTAAAGGTTTCCCATTTTAGAACACTAGAAAAATTCCGAGCTACAAACCTATAATAATCTTTTCTCCCACATCCCTTAGCTTTTACGTGCTATTCTCCACTTGTGTGAATCAAAGTGGTTTTGCAGCAGCAAGTCTGAAAATGTGTGCACTTTTGAGCTAAACACCCTATACATCAGAAAACCCTATGCCTGCAATATAAAACCATGCCGCTTTGGTATAATAACGTAAGAGAAAGGAGGAAGTGAAAGCAAAGGAGAACCGACCATCGGCCAGCAAATCTTTCCTTTCACAAACCTCCTTTCTCCATGGCTTTCTCTTTGTGACTTTCACCGGAATTTAGCTGTGGCTACATTTTCAAAATCTGTTGCCCAGCAAAGGTAGGCTGGATCTGCATACTCAATTCCACATCAATTGGTTTTTTAACTCAGCTTTTGCAGCTTCGTAACGACTGCAGTAATTTTACAGTCATCTTCTCCAATTAATTAAATGATCAAATAAAGTGTTTGTTTAAATTTAGGTAGTCTGGAATTTTAACAGAAATCCGAGTCTACAGTAAAATTCCGCATTGCATTAAAATTTAAAGAGTATGTTTGCTTACAATTTGTTAATTTGTTTTTTACTAAAATCAGCAACTGTCTGTGCATAAATAAAAGTATGCACTTGTCCACTGCAATAATGGTGAATGGTGAGATTTAATTAATCAAACTGTGTTTGATGCCTCTGCTTTTTAAACTGCGAATAACGAGTTTGTACTTTAGAATTTTATCACGCCTAAATTCAAATACGCTACAAGTTCTGATGAGACAACGATGCCTGCGACCTGAATTGCTGGGATAGAAATGACAGAGACAGGAGCCATCAATCGCACCGTCTGCTTCTGAAACTGAATCGTCAATATCAAATTGAAAGAATTGAAACGATGAACTATTCACATTAATGATTTTATTAAAGCGGTCGATCATCAGTTTGCATTGAAATTAATTTAGCTACGTACGATATCAAACAATGTATGGTAATAATAATAAGAATATATATAATCTGTGTGATTTACAATTCAATTAATTAAATTAAGCTTTCAGTAGTGGAGTAAACACACATCTCGTAACATCTGTAGTCTTTTGCAGATGACATGTGACTGTTTCTTTTGGAAAGTCCTACGAATTATCGAGTTGAGGTTGAAGCAGCGACGTGGTTGTGCATAAAGTGACTCACTAAATCTCGGTATTTGATGCTTGAGTAGGCACAGTTGGACTTTGATATTTCCGAACAAAAGTACACTTTGACTCCGTGTGTAATTGTCAGGCATCTTTGTTGGGCAGAGGGGTCCATGTGAGTGTAACGGAAATGCATAACCAACTTTTCCTTTGAGCGTTTCCTCAAATTCTCCCGAACAGAATATGGCAACGTTTTGTACGACTGGATTTGGCAAGGTGAGCGAAGGTCGACGGAGAAGTCGCAGGAAGGACAGCGCCGGATTCCAGCGACGGAGTAGCCATTTTTGATCGGGATTGGAGCTGAGGGGCAGGAGCTTTTCGTTGCTGCAGGTGAATTACTGTGACCTTCGGTTTGGTTTTCTTTTGGCGTCTCAGCCTGAAGTTCTGTTCGACTTGACGCGGCTACAGGTTTCTTTTTCAGGCGTCGTAGTTTCTCGAAGCGGAATGGCTCTAACAATTCATCAAAAGAACAAACGAATCAACATTTCTAGCATTACTAAACATGATTAACTTATCAAATAAAGTAATTAAATAAAGTCATAAAGTAATTATTATTATCTGTCCCTTTACTCTTACTTGTAGCAGGAAAGGTGATCTCTGTTGGACCTCCTGTTCTCTCAATTTCTTCGGCTTCAATTTGTGGAGGACTGTGGTCCACTGAAGTTTGTCTGATCAGTCGACTCCTATTTGTCGACTTCCGTATTCGTGCGCCGAGGTTCCTCAGTCGACTTTCCAGGAGGAGAATCTGCGACGTCACTTGAAGGCCTGTTTGGAGGATGCAGGAGCAATTCAAGCAGATGGAACTTCCTTCCTCGCTTGTCAACACGTTTAAAAGCGTCTTCGTGTCGAAACTGGAGACCAAACTTCCTTTCGACAACATTTCCAGCGTTCTTTCCAAAGTGAGTGTTCGTCGAAATGATTCCTTCGTTGATTCTAAAGGCGAAGTTAAGGAGCCTTCGCACATGGCACACACACCGACCTCCATCATCTCAAGGGAGGAATTAGAGTGCAGCAAACTTCCAATATGAAATGAAGGCTTCAATTAAAAATAAATAATTGTGCTAAACGACCACCAACTGTTTGTTTACATTTTACTTTTACTATTCACGAAAGAACTCGCGGTATTTTTTCCTTCCCTCTTTTCACATGCGTCCCAGTGTAAATTCCCAAACTGCCTCTGAGATGTCGAAGTCGAATTAACTAATACCCATTAACTAAATAAAAAATGAAGCCATTAGTGGCGTAAACAAATATTATTTCGTATCTCTAAAGGTTAACTACGACAGGTGATTGTCAAAAAAGTGTCGAAGGAAAGCAATGCGACTGACTTTGTACTGCATTCTTGAAAGACTTGAAGCGTTCTTGAGAGGAAGCTTATCTTCGTAGTCTTCACATCTGCTGCAGCGATAAACCGTTCTTCGTTCTTTGCCACTTCCAACGTCAACAAACAATGAGTTATCTCTGATCCTCTTATTTGATGTTTTCAGCAAAGACTGAGCCGGAATGTCGTGGACAAAGAAGACGTGCGCTACGAGAGTGTCCTTCGCTTGTCGTTGAGCGTTGATTCCTCGCGGAATCTGCGACACTTCAACGGTGAAGGAGCAGTTTTCTTCAGGACAAGTATAAGTTGATGGTTCTGAGGCCGCTGATGATTGAGATGCGTCGATTTTGGCGTGAGATTGCATGAAATGGCTCACCATCTGTACAAATTTGGCGTGAGTAAAATTGCAGTTGGGTTCGGGACAAAAGTAGGTTCTGTGTCCGTCGCTACTAATGTTGAAGTTGTCTTTTGCAGTCGACGCCATGTGGGAGTCACGGAAGTGGAAAAGCAACTTTTCTCTCGCCTTCTTTCTCAGAAATTCTCGAACGGCGTAGGCCAGATGTTTGGATGAGTTGACTTGTGAGGGAGAGCGAACGTCGACGGAGAGGTCGCAGGAAGGACAGATTTGGACTCCAGGAGGGTGCTTTCTTCTTGGGGAGGCTGTTCCGGTTTTGGAAGGAAGTGACGACGAAGGACTTTGTGAGGATGGATGTGTCCTTTTGGAAGTCTTCGCGATGTCACGTGACTTGTGACTTTTGGGTGGAGTTTGTGGAGGTTTGAGATTCTTCTGTTCGCTTCGAGGATGCCGTGCTGACTTCCTTTTAGTCTGAGGTTGAAATTCTAATCCAAAAACATGTCGTTTTATTAATGTTAGTATTTCAAATACGGAAGGATGAGTGTCCGCTGATTAATGAGTTATTGAGAATTAAAAATATTAAACATTAATAATTTACCTTCACTGCTTGTTGACTCATTCCAAGACTCCTGTGTTTTATTTCCTGTGTCTGTGTCTTCATTTTTCACTCCATTTTTGTTGTCCGGTGGTTGAGTTGTTTTGTTGCTGGATGAGGAAACTTTAGATGATCCGAAGAAAAACTTACTGAAACTGAAATCGGGAGGAGTTTTATTCCGGGTTCTTTTTCTAACAAGACGATTGTTAACACAACTTTGAGTGACTTCCGTTGTTCTTATTCTTGCTCCGAGGTTCTTCAGTCGACTTTCAAGGAGGAGAATCTGCGATGTCACTTGCAGGCCTGTGTGGAGGAGGGAGGAGCAATTGAAGCAGATGGAACTTCCTTCTTCACTTGTTAAATTGTTGAAGAGCGTCTTTGCGTCGAACTTAGAGACCGAACTTCCTGTCGACAACATTTCCAGCGTCCTTTTCAAAGTGAGCGTCGGTCGAAACGATTCCTGTGTTGATTCTAATGGCGAAGTTAAGAAGCTTTCGCACAGAGCACACACACCGACCTCCATCATCTCAGCGGACAAATCAACGAATTCCAACCTTTCGACACGAGTTGAAGGCTTCAGTTAAAAATTGTTCTGTTAATTTAAAAAGAACTTGTGTAAATGACGACTGTTTATAAACATAAATGTTTTTTTACTTTTTACTTTCATTTTACAAGAAAAGGACTCGCGGTCTTTTTTGCTTCCCTCCTTTCACAGATTCCCAAACTGCCCCGCGGTTGCTCTGTTTTTAGCACAGTTTATCAATTCACACTTATTCGTACTTTGTAATTAATTTTTAAATAAGAAACAAACAAGTTGGACATCTCGTATCTGACTGAAGGCCGACTACAATGTCAAGTGAGTGTCGTAAAAGTGTTTAAGGAAAGCCCCTACGACTAGCTTGGTAGCGTGACTTGATGTAGTCTGCAGGAAGAATGTCTTCGAAGTCACATCTGGTGCAGCGATAGCCCTTTCTTGTTTCGCCCCCATTTCCAACTTCAACGAACAACGAAATTCCTTTGTTCTTCGTAGGGACACTGCTGGAGAGCCTGAGCGACGGATGGGATGGAATGTCGTGGAGTCTGAAGACGTGGCCTGCCAGGCGATCCTTCGCTTCTCTTAGCACCGAGTTTTTGAGTCCTGGGCGCCTCCGTTTCACTTGAACTACAAAGGAGCAGTTCTGTTCTGGACAAGAATAAGCCGAAGGGCGTGAGTAGCTCCACGATCGGGCTGTAGGGACGTGGACATGGTTGTTCACAAAATGCCTCACTAAAAGTCTGTAAAAGATGTTTGAGTAATTGCAGTTGGACTTGGATAACTCCGAACAAAAGTAAACTTTGACTCCGTGTGTAATTCTCAAGCAGCTTTGTTGGGCAGACGAGTCCAAGTGATTGTCCCGGAAGTGGTAAGTCAACTTTTCGTTTGATCTTTTCCTCAAAGCCTCCCGAACAGAATATGACAAAGTTTGGGATGACTGGACTTGTGAAGGTGAGCGAACGTCGACGGAGAAGTCACAGGAAGGACAGCGCCGGACTCCAGCGACGGGCTTGTTATTTTTGATTGGGTGTGGAACTGAGGAGACGCTTTTCGCTGCTGCCGGTGAATTTCTTTTACTTTTACGAGAGGTTCCAGGGACTTCGAGAGTTTGATTTTCCTTTGGCGTCTCAGCCTGCGGTTCTTTTCCACTTGATGCGGCTGCAGGTTTCTTTTTGAGGCGTCGCGAGTTGTCCAAGCGAACTTGCTCTACAATCCATTCAAAGAATGCAAATCAACATTTCTAATATTAATAAACATTACTAATTTAATCAAATAAAGTAATTACTATTATCTTTATACCTTTACTTATACATGAGGCATCGAAGGTTTTCTCTGCTGGATCTCCTGTTAAATCAATTTCTTCGGGGTGTTCAGCTTCAATTTTAGGAGGAGGGTTGTTCCTATAAGTTTGTTGAATCAGTAGACTCCTCTTTCTCGATGTTTTGTTGACTGTCGACTTCCTTATTCTTGCTCCAAGGTTCCTCAGTCGACTTTCCAAGAGGAGAATCTGTGACGTCAGTTTAAGACCTGCGTGAAGAATGGCTGAGCAGCTGCAGCAGAGCCTACTTCCTTCCTCACTTGTCAACACGTTGAACAGAGTCTTCGTGTCGAAACTACAGTCCACCATTCCCGTCCACAACGTTTCCAGCGTTCTTTCCAAAGTGAGTGTTGGTCGAAACGATTCCTTCGTCAATAGTGAAGGACGAGTTAACGAGGTTTTACACACGGCACACTTGGATTTGTCACTCATCTCGGACACAGGTCACAGGCTAATTGAAATCCTACACGGAAGTGTAACAAAATTTTCAGATTTTTCGGTCCGATTCTCAGATTGTAAACAAAATTCTCACGATTCTGGTTCGCGGTATTCTTGTTTTTTATAGAAACTTAGGACACCCCAAAAACAATCTGGATGCTTTTTCATGATTCATTCAGTGACCAATTGATGCGTTAAATCTTCAAGAGATAAATCAAATTATTATTATTATTATTTCTAATTGAACAATTAATTAACACAAGAGCACTTGACCACATTACATTGCATACGTCTCAGTCATGAACTACATTAAGTGGGCGTCATAAAAATGTCGAAGGAAGGCGTTGCGACTGGATAAGTATTGCTGACGACGCTGACGAGGGTTGTGCTTGGGAAGAAGATTTTCGTAGTCACATCTGCTGCAGCGATAAGCTTTTCTAACTTCGTTCTCCTTTACAACATCAGCCAACAAAGCAAACTTGCTGTTCTTCACGAGTGAATTTCTGAGTGACGGATGAGAAGGAATGTCGTGGTGTCTGTACACGTGAGCTGCGAGATTATCTTGTGCGTATCTCAGTGAGTTTTTGTCCTGTCTTCCGGATTTCTGGCACACTGGAAATGTAGAGGAACAGTCTTTTTCAGGACAGGTGAGCAAAGAAGGTTTGGGCGGCGGTTGATTGACGTGATGGCCCAAGAAGTGTCGTGTTAAATCTCTCAGAATGTGACACTTGTAAGGACAGGTGGATTCAGGACAAAAGAAAGTTTTCACTCCGTCGCTCTTTCTCCTCTCGAAGTTTTCTTTTACGGAGGTTGGGAGGTGAGAGTCCATAAAGTGCTGAACAAGGATTCGGTGCGACTTTTTCCGCAGAGCTTCTCGAACAGATTGCGATAGGATTTCGGGGGATTCGGTTTGAGATGGTGAAGTTGAAGGTGAGCGAACGTCGACGGTGAAGTCACAGGAAGGACAGTGTTGGACTCCGGGAGGGTGCTGCCTTCTTTGCTTGGGAGGAAGTGATGGAGTACTTTTAAGCTTGGAGGTTCCAGCTGACCTTTTGTGACCTCTGGGACTGGTTCGTGTAGATTTGACACTTAAATTTTTCTTTTTAGGCTTTTCTGATGACTTCAGAATGAGTTGACAATCTAATCCATTAAAAAGAATAATATTATGATAGTTCTGTATGGCTAAAATTATTAATTACTGATAAACGAACTGAACTTAAAGAAAGGGTAATTAAATAAAACATACTTTTTTCCATACTTTGCACGTTTGAGGTTTTCTTTGCTGCATTTTCTGTGTGTTTATGTTTAGTTTCATTTCTACTTTCGGGTGGTTCAACTCTCGTGGACTGAAATAACGGCTTACTGAAGCTGACATCGGGATGAGAGTTCTTTCTTAGACTTCTTTTAATCTCCAGTTTGCTGTCGAATTTATGAGGCATTGCTGCTGAGCTCCGAATTCTTGCACCAAGATTTCTCAGTCGACTTTCTAAGAGGAGAATCTGCGACGTCACTTGAAGGCCTGTGTGGAGAATGGCTGAGCAACTACAGCAGATGCTGCTGCCTTCCTCACTTTTCAAAAAGTTGAAGAGAATCTTCGGGTTGAACTTGGAGACCGAACTTCCTTTCGACAACATTTCCAACGTTCTTTCCAAAGTGAGTGTCGGTCGAAAGGATTCCTTCGTCAATTCTAGCGGAGAAATTAGAAGTCCTTCGCACATGACACACTGACGAGGCTGTTCCATGTTCGACGAGAGACTGTAGACGACCAAGTTGAAAATATGAGGTGTATTTATAATTTTAAAATTAATTGAAAAATTGGGCGAGCCGGTGTGTCGGTGTGTTTGACAGTTAAACTGAAAAGAGAGACGTTTGTTGTTGTTGTTGTTTTTGGAAGAACTCGCGGGCATATTGCTCACTTTCTTCCATCTCGACTTGCCCCAGCTTCATCTCTTCTACTTAAGTAAAATAATTCAATTGTTCGAAAATACTTTATAATTAATGGAAATGGGAACTTCATTAAAATCTTTTATTGCAACATATTTACATAGAAGTATGCAAGTTATCCTACTACCCGTAGTAGATAAAAATATCATCTGCTTGTCTCAGTTTGCGACTGTGATATTATCAAAAATGCTTAATATCATAATAAAAAATTAATTTCAGTTTCGACCACTTGTACATTAATATCTACAAAACTGTAAGCAGAAACTCAAGTTTGTTAACAACAGCTACCGTGTCTTTGTTTTGTGTCTCTGTTCTATGTGGTCTACCAATCCCTTAATGTCGTAATACGTATGTAATTGATTGCGGCCGTTAACCAAGGATATAATTAAATTCAGACCCTTAGCAACAGCAGTTTAATTAAAGTTAATTCTGTTTCTCAAGCAACACAAAACTTCCCGAAAATTTCATCTTCCTAAAAACGTCGAAATAAATTTAGTTTCGGTATAATGAAATATTCAAAACTTATAAAGAATCAAATAAATAGAAGCCTAGCTGTTAAGTCAATTATCTGGGCCTCTAGAATCTTTTTGGTGTAGGTTTTTCTGCCGGTGGACACGCGAAGTACAGGAGATCTCAATAATCCACACGATAAGCGATAATCCTAAAACAAAGCTACAAGTAAGAAACAAGCCGTAGAAATTACTTAAATTGAGTTTTGCTCTGCCACTTTCGAATTTGCTGGATTCTAAAGAAACATCTTTGCAGCAAGCAAAGTACCCTAGGATATTCGATAACCCACTATTTTTTTTCAAATAATTACTAAAAATCAAGTGATCTATTTCGAATTCCCGTTGTGCCAGTTTTCTATTTAGAATTCCTGATTCGTAGTAGGCTGCCAAATAATACTCAAAGATAACCATGAAGAAATTTCTATATCCGTACCAAGGATTTCTCATAAAAATCTGCCGAATTCCATCATCTTCATTTCTGATTATAAAATAATCGGACATTAAGTCTAATATAGATCTGAACGTTCCTAAATGACGTTCTCTTTCTACTGCAGCAAAAGCTTGAGATCCTTTCATGTTGAGCGTTTCCAGCATGTTTTCATCAGAGTAATTACCAAGTAACCCCATTACCTTCATTTGATCCACGTAGTGAACATTTTTATCAAACTTTCTGACTAGCTTGCTAAGTTGCGGTTGTTTCTCACCGATTAGTGGGAAGTAATAAGGCTTCAATCCTCCATGGGTGGTGACAGTTTTCATTTCAAAATTTACGAGCTCTTCTAAAGTCTTTGGAAGTAGCGGTGGCTTTTCCTTAGTTAGAAAAGAGAATATACATCCCTTGTAACTATTCGTGATTACGATGCTTAGAATGATAAACAAGCTCACAGGAGCTGCTAATGCGAAAGAATGTTTTCTGGAAATAATTAAACGTTTTGACACAGCTGATTCCGGGTTGTCCAGCAGAATTCCAGTTGTCCATAAGAATGAAGATACTAAGAAGGAAACCGATATACTTTGGCGATGAATGCCAGCTAGATTTAAATTTAAGTAAACTATAAATGAAATTAGAATTACGCATGGAACTAGCAAAGACCAAATTAAAAAGTCAAAAGGTTTTATCAACAAAGTGAGGTCGTATTTTCGTCTGCTTGCAAAGACAGTAAATGCAAAGTACTCGTAGTATGTAGCATAGGGACTCCACGACCACTGGTCGACGTGGCGGCTTAAAAATGTGGACTCTATTTCGGAATACAGTCGAGCAGCTCTCCAGATGTGACCAAAGGTTTTTGTCCAGTCCTTTTCGTCTTCTTTCCTAGAGTAATTCAAGATTTCGCTTAAGTCTTCCAACATAAAATCTGCTTCGTAAGCCTCACAGCACACATCCCCTTCTCCGAGATTTGTGTGATGCTGGAACCACAAGGAATTCAAGTAAGCTACTATTGTATTTCTGTTCGAATTTAAATATTTCGTGGAGATTAAAGGATTAAAATCTCGAGTTTCTGATGCTATCAGGTTAATCATAAAATATTCGGGAGTATTTAAGTTGAGAACAAAATATTTTGAAGTCAATGATATTTGGTAGAGGTTGGAGAGGAACTCCAGAAAGTTGGGAGTGACACTTTGTGCAATTAGGAAGAAAATAAACGCAGGATCTTCTTCGGCTAAAGACGTCAGTTCCAAATGTTTCTTGACTTGTCCTAAATTATCGTGAGGAGCTGACAGGTCTGTTTGAAGTATGCGGAGTTCAAAAGGAGGAAGGAATTTATTTTTGGAGCGGAGGAAATGATGTTGAACGTGACGGAAATTACTTTTCAACATTTCTTCGGAAATATTGTAAGCCTCCTCCAGATGAACAAATGTGTGCAAAATTATAACTTGATTTTTATTTAAATTGAAGATTTCTTGAAAACATTTATCACTACGTATTTGGAGAAGTAAATGAACAATGCAGTTTTCAAGTAGGTGCTTAATCATATTAATTGTATGAAAGAAAATTGGCAAGTTTTACAAAGATCTAATTATTTACCGGATTTGACAACAGACACATGACTTAATCTCGTCTAAAAATTATAGCCGCAACACAGTGAATTATATTCTGCTAGGCCACACTCAGCTCAACCTGGTCGACGGAGAATAATTTATTATCATTCAATTTGATGCTGTGGTTGTAATACAAAAACGCTATCATTATTTCTGTCACAAGGCTCAGGAGCCGTTGAGAACATTACCATTGTATAGGTTCTAAAAACGAAACGGTTTTATACACGCAACTTTAATTGGTCTACTTCTACCGAGGTTTTGAAATGGAAAGCTTTGTGCTTATTCAAATACAGAAGCCCATGTACTCATTTTTCCTTAAATGGATTTCAAATTTTGTCCCAAAGAAGTAAAGCATAATAGAATAGTTTTTTGAAGGTCTAGAGATTGGTAGGGGTGCAATTATAACATTGCAAAAATATAATTCTAAGTTCTGAAATAGTTATTACTGGCAAGTCACAGGACAGTTTAAATTCATTCAGTCCGTCAAACGTTTTAACTAAAGTTCAGTTGTAAATGTACTCCTTCTGTTTGTAGCAATAATAGTTCAACCCATTAACAATTGAAGACCGTGCATTAACAAGAATATGAGCAAGAATACTTGAAATTCCAAATAACCAAAGGAAAGAAAAGGAAAAAGTAGAAGAATGCCTATCCTTACATTTCCCAAGCTATGAATGCGCTACTATTGTATTTAGGACCTTAAACAAACTGGCGAATATCTAACAATTTTTATCGGCCACATTTGGCTTCGTTAAAGATTCTATAGCAGCTTTTAGTTCTCTTGGATGATCATGGAACATTGTATGTGCGTATTGTAAAACGGTCTGCTCGACTTATATGCAACTTTTAATGTTAGGCCAGTGCTTTCCATATCCAAATTGCCTAAAAATGGCTACAAAAATTACTGTGCTCCAATAATACCACGAATTTTTGTGGTGTCCATTGTTCTGGAATTTTCTTTGTCATTTGAAACTACTCGTGTATTTATGCTGCATTGGGAATTTCCTCTTCTCATGAAAGTGTTATATCGGTTATTTGAGTGAACCAATAATTGTTATTCATCCCACCTTTCCTGTTATCTAGTATATCATTTCAACTATGTATAAAATGATTTGCTACAAAACTTACGTAAATAAACAACTATTTCTCTTATACTACCTTTTTGTAAGTTTGATTAGTCTTGTAACCAATGTGACCTTGACCTTACCCAAGGGGTGGTTCATTGTAATAAATCTTATCTTATTTTGAGTAACCTTAATAATCTGTACGTTCATTTTCTCCGAAATTTCTAGCCTTGCTACTCAGCTGTAGAGAAGAGATAAAAAAAGGTAAAATTCGTATTTTCTTATGCATCTGTGCACGAGGATACTAACCTTACATAGCACTCGTGTTGCAAATAAAAACAAAAAAATAAAATGTCAATGATACTAGTAATTGTAGTACATTAAGGATGCGTAATCTTATATTACTAGTCACGCAAATACAACTGACTAGCTGATCATCGATGCTTACATCATATCCGTTTTTGTTGTAAAGCTGACACTTCCGATTAGGACTTAAGACTTACATTAATCTCATGACTGCTTTATTACTCACATTGACTTAATAGCATTCTTGTAATGCTCTTCTCTTCTTATTCATTCACTATTGGAAATTGTAAAAAAATCAAGTGCCACACCAAACACGAATATTTGTTTACTGCTTGAGGTAAATTATCTTTTTGATTCAACCTAGTTTTCATATAAAGTTGTCAATGCTATTCCTCTTCGTAAGAGTTATTAAATTAGAAACTCATAGTTATCCCAACTCAATTTACAGTTTCCAGCCATGCTTTACAATTGGATCGGTATTTGGTGTTTTTTAATATTATTCTGTGACTACATATGCAGTCCAGTTGAAATTAACGCTACAAGTATAGCTGAGACCTTTACGGAGCCTCATTTCACAGGTTTCTTTATTTATTTGACTTCCTTTGTGAGTTTGACAAATCACTTTATGAGTATTTTTATGTACAGGGACGTCTACTTTAATTCCTGATTATGAAAACTGCACAAATCTCAAGGAAGTCGTATTGTTTAACAGAACTGTGTATTTCATCCGAGTTTTGGGGGTTGAAAGGTGTGTCCAGCTGTACACAACTTCTGACTGCACTGGAACCTTCCTCAATGTTTATGGAAACGATGGCGTCGACTTAGGAGACTTGAATAGTAACAATGAAACTCTAATTCTTCTTATCGAGTTTCCTGTTGAAGGTGCCACTTTGAAATTATGCATTAAAATTTAAATCACAGTGTGTTTTACTTTACTATTCACTCACAAACACAGGTAATCTCAACGAGAGAAGAAGTTTATTGATACCAGTGAGTTCTGGTGAGTACGTCACATTCCTCAACACAACGGAAGAATATGAAATTCAGCTGCAGAGCAATGCAAGCCAATGTTATTCGTGCATTGAAATCTGTAATGGAAATTGCACTGGTAATTTTACTCGATTGTTTACTAACGAGAGTGTTCAACATGAAAGTCGTATTCTTTCATTAAGTCTCTGTGATTTCAAGTGTGGATGTGAAAACTACACCGGACTTTCACGTATGTCTCATTGTATCCTTTAATGAAAGTCAAAGTCAAAATAAATAAAGAAAAAACACATTAATTAATTATGTTTTGTTTCAGAGGATGAGGATGAGATTCCTTTACGCGACGATAAGCTTCCTGGAACTTTTAAGATTGTGCGAGCTCCGTCTTTATGGCCTGTCTTCGTGTGGTTCTTTTTTGTGCTCCTCTTATTCATCGTGAGTTTTTTTGCTAGAGATATTAACGAATTTAATGTCTAGGAACATAAAAAATTCTCATTATGCTAGTCATCACAGGCATAACAAAAATTCAATTCCTAATTTCATGAACAAAACATTCAAAATTGTTACTGCGACAGTCAAGTGTTCCACATTTGTAATTGCAATCTTCATTGCAATTAGGAAGAATGTATGGACTTGGATTTTATTAAAATTAATTAGACTGATGGTTTCTTATTTATTTAATATTGATTAAAGTTTAAGAAACATTTGAACGAAGATTGTTCATAATACACGTGATGATCTAAATCGGATGCAATGCTATAATAACACTTCTTCTTTTGTATTTATGAGCAAATCTCTGATTTCTGATTTAATTGATCAGCCATTATCGAAGATTAATCGAAAAATTAAATATTGAATAGTCTTCCGTGCTTTCAAAACCTTCCTGTAAGTGTGCTAACAAAATAATTTTGGGGTGTTAATTGTTAATAAACCCACGTAATTAAATAATAGACTGATTAAAAGAGAGGCGCCAAGGTAAACGTGAGATAGGTAACCTTTGAGAAGATCTCATGGATGACAAATGACGTAAATGGCAGAATTCACAAACACATTCTTGATACTTACACAATCAAAGTGTCATTGCAGATTGCAGGTTGCAGTAATAAGAGTTCATTGTGAGTGAAGGAATTCCACTCACACTCAACTTGCATCAGCTAATTGTGTAGAGATGAGTGTGTCATCTTCACTGAGGTTAATTAATGCATTTACTCAATTAAGTTCATTTCATGTTAGTCAACTTTTATTGGTACAAATTGCTCACCAAAACTGACACATTTGGCTCAAATTCCCTGAGTGGACGTGAATTGCCATTTGCCCTCAAATCTGACACATTTGCCATAAAAAGCCACACTCTTTTAGTGTTTAATGCAGTTGTCCTTTAAGGAAGAGCAGAGTCCTTAAAAGCCTTGTGATTTTTTGTAACGACTGCTCTGCTATAAACGCTCATTTGGATTTCTTCACATTCCCATTGGAACTAATTGTTCTGGTGCAAATGATGATGAGCTTCTCAAAGAGTTAATATAATTTGACCTCATCCATTTTTTATATATACGATTTTAGATTATTTTACAACTCTTAAGGCATGCAAAAGGATTTCATTCTTGACCTTTGCTTATAAAGTATTTAATCTCTCAAGTTGTTACAAGTTAACAATTATCTGTCTGTTTGTATAGTCAATGTGTAAATGTACAGGGTGATTGATTGCATGTTGACTGACAAAAATGTTCACATTTCTTCTGCGTCTGTGGGTGATTTTTCTTTTGATTGTGGTATTTTAAAAATTTAGTTTAACAGCAAACAGAAGTTTTACTTGACGTCTTTAAAATATTTTTTATTATAAAAATCCATATGTACGTTCATATGATTAAAGTAAACTTATAATTAACTCTGGCCTGTTTATTAAATATTTTGGTTAGACTGACTTCATAAAATTGCATTTCAATTTATTGCATATGGAATAAAACGATTCAAAATGTAACAAAGATTTCTCAAATATTTTGGCTTCTCGACAGAAAGTAATAAATAATCAGGATTTAATGTTGTTTGATTTCGATGTGATGCACCCAGTATTTTGTGAGGTAAGAATAAAAAAATATGTGTGTATCTGTGTGTGTGTGTGTGTCATTTGCATTATAACAAATGTTGTAGCTGTAGGAATGAAGGCACACACACCTGAGACGTCTGAATAACTTATCAATTACACATTTATTTGATGATCAAGCAGTCCTCTTCATTAGGATTCTTATTGGAGTGGTTCATTTAATTAGCTTAGATTCGAATGAGGAAAGGATGGAGGCTGGTGCGTGACTGTGGCAGATGGGGTCCCTTGGAGTTCGGTGCCAAAAGTGCCCCTCGAATGTCACATAAATCACTGAGACAAAAAGTCTAAAAAGTGGTGCGGTGAGTGGACGATGATGAGCGCCTAATTGGACCCCATTTAGATAGCAAGTGAATAATATTCTCTCACACAATCAATTGGTATTGTAATACTGTGTGTGTGGAATATTGGCCACATTCCCTTGGTCCCTTAAGATGGGATTCGCACTTTATAACTTCGTATGGGATGTGCGAAGTGTGCTCTGATTTCCCCTTTGATTTGGCACATCTCGGCCAAGTATTTATAGCCGAATCAAAGAGCCAACCAACATCACAACTTCTCCAATCGTCTTTCAATCAACTTTAATCTACTCCAAAATCTTTTAAGAAGACTCCAACATGCGATCCTTCTTGGTAGGAGAATTGTAGGAGTTTCTGTAGAAAAGAGTCAGCTAAAGAAATATATTTTTTTCGGTTTTGTAGGTCGTTGCTACTTTCGCCGCTGTGGCTGCTGTTGCCCAGGCTGGAAATCAAGGAGGATATGGAGCTCCAGCTGAGGAACAATACCAATCCCAGACTTACAGACACGTTAGTAAAATTCATGAATTGGATGAATTTTTAATTAGAAATTGATTGATTAATTGGTGTGGAATCTCAGGTGTACGTCCACTCTGCTCCAGATGAGCCAGCTCAGGTTCAATCCCGAACTATCCGAGTTCCAGGAGGAGACAAGCACGTGAACATCATCTTCGTGAAGACTCCATCTCAGGACTCTTCTTCCCAAACCGAAGTCATCCTTCCAGAACAAGACGAACAGAAGAACCTCGTCTACGTCCTCCTCAAGAAGGGAAGCAACGAGAACAACGTCAACATCCGACGACCAGCTGCTCCACGACAACAGAAGCCAGAGGTTTACTTCATCCGGTAAGAATTTCTCTAGAATATTCTAGTAGCTTTGAAGAGTGTAGAAATTCATTGTTTGAATCTTAACTCTCTTAGATACGGAAACCAACAACAAGAGTCTGGATATGGAGCCCCAGGAGTTGCTCCATCTGCTCCAATCTCTGCTCCACAACCTGTCCGAACCCCATCCTCCCAATACGGAGCTTTCTAAGCGATTTAATAGAAGCCCAGGATTTCCTAGAAACCCAAGCCCATGTCTTCTTAGATTCAATAGGAACTACAATAAGCAACTACACTTCTACTCGTCTAGTCTCAATCTGCCTCTCTCTCTGTCATCTTCACTTCTTCTACTTCTTCACTCTTCTTGGATTATTCTACTCTGCAGTCTTTATTTATTCTTCTCTCGTCTCTTCCCACTTTTTTCATTTCTTCCTGTTTCAGAAATTGTTTTGCTCAGAAATCTCTTAAAATTGTGTACGATTAGGAGGAAATATGCCAAATCGAAATATTTATACGTGAAATAAATTATTATGCTAGTGATCGAGCTTGTTCAATCAAAGAAAATATTCATGTGTTAATGTGTTTTCCTTGTCCTTCATTAATTAACGTGGTGATTTATTAATTTTATTCATCACAGCGGCATAAAAAACTCGTTAAATATTCATGAGGAGGACGGAGGACGGCTAGAAGTTTTATTAGAAGTCAAGTTAAAATTGAAATTTAGTCTTCAATAATTAACTTGTTACAAAGTATTCTTACACATCGTTTACATTTCTTAAATGGATATTTGACATGTTACATGGGTTTTTATAAGTGCTTTAGCAAATTTTCATAAATTATAGAGTTTTGTAGGATTTTTATGTTGGGAAAATATTTCCTTTGTCATTTTAAATCTACAATCCTTTTCACAAGTGATAATACGAAGAAATTTCATCAGCCAATTTGAATATCAAATGATAAATGTAATTTTTGTGTTAAAAAATGGATTGAAATGGGAGAATTACAATTACAAGATTACAAATTGGAGTTGAAAGGGAATTAAGGGCAGGGAGGGAAATGAATTAAGAATAAAGATTGTTGCATTAATGAATTGCGTGGAAACCGGAATATGAGAATGAATTGAATGAGTGAATGTCACTGATGAGGACAAGAAGGGTGAAGGAGTGAGTGGAAGATTAGCAAGTGAATCTTCATTCTCCTGATTGCATAATCTGCACTAAGAAATAAATGACATGTAACTGCCAAACTATAAGTTGGTTTTTTACATTACATAAAGTCTCTCATCTCTTCACACGCAATTTAATCGACCATTCAATAAAGTGGAGATGACCTGTGTGTCTTCTTTTGAAGTTGGAAGTTGCAAAATCCCTTGGAGCGATTTTTTGTGTGTAAAAGTCTCGTTGCTGCTATTGAGTTGCAATAATCATAAAGAAGCACGTGTAAACTACTTTCGATTTCTCATCTTCTTCATCTGTGCAATAATACGTGAGCTATTGGATTTGCAATTTGGTTGAAGAATCAAGTCAAGGATTGACCTTATCCCTTATGGCTTACAATTTCCAAATGACTCCTCGTGTTCACTGTATATTGTGTATTGTGTAATTATTACTCATTTACAGTTTACACGGTGAATTTATTATGCTCATGTCGATGATGATGCAATTAATAATTAAGAAGTGAGTTCATTTTTATAAGAGATTATGCTTAAAGGAAAGACACTTTTATTCTTGAAATAAATACTGACTCAAGATTTGTAGATTTGTAGATTTGTAGATTTGTAGATTAAGTTTTGATAGGTTCAAAGCTGTAGGTGTGTAGTAATGCTGATAGTAAATTGTAGATTAGAAGGAATTAAGGAGGAGAAGAGGACTAGAGTTTTTAACTGACTGACTGGCTGACTCGCAGAAGAAGTGTCAGAGAGTATTAAGCGCTGAATGGGACCTCCTCGTTATCTCTGGCAAAAATTAGAATAACTTAAGAGAAGGACGAGGAATAATTTGAAGAAGGAGGAAGAAGAAGAGAGGGTCATTTGTAGGGTGGTTCCATAAATTGGGGAAGGAAGGAAGGGTGATAGGTTCGATTCCAGGGGGGGTGGGACACTTTTTAGAATCCGTATTGGGTGGATGGGGTTCGGATTGGGGCTTGGTAGGATGGCTGGGCTGGAGCTGGGGCTGGAGCTCCGTATCCTTGTTGCTGTTGTTGCTAGAATTTGGAAATTCAGTTTAGAAGGTTTCTAGGAATTTTAGGATTTTTACGGGAGGTTTTTGGGCTTACTTGGTCTCCGTATCGGATGAAGTAGACTTCGGGTTTCCTCTGGGCTGGGGCAGCTGGTCGTCGGATTTTGATGTCGTTCTCGGCGCTTCCCTTCTTGAGGAGGACGTACACGAGGTTCTTGTGCTCGTCTTGTTCTGGAAGGATGACTTCGGTTTGTTGTTGGGAAGAAGAGGATGGAGTCTTGACGAAGATGATGTTCACGTGCTTGTCTCCTCCGGGAACTCGGATGGTTCGGGCTTGAGTGTCCACTGGCTCATCTGGAGCGGTGTGGACGTACACCTGGAGGATTGAGATGGTTTTTAGAAAATTTCATACGGTTTTTAGGAAATTTTTAAACTTTATTAGGAGCTTCTTACGTGTCTGAAGACTTGGGATTGGTATTCTGGCTCAGCAGGAGCTCCGTATCCTCCTCCGGAAGTTCGGATTGGTTGAGGAGCTGGGACTCCGTATGCTGGTGGTTCGGCAGCGACCACAGCGATCAAAGCAGCGAGAGCCTGTGACCAATTTTATGTTATAGTTTCTGAGAAATATTGCGGAGATATTTCTGATTTTACAAAACCGAATTTGTGCTTACCAAGATGACCTTCATGATTGGATGATTGTTCTCTTTGGAGAGGGAAGATGATTAGATGAAGAAGAAGATTGTGGAAGTGATGTCGTTGGTGGGAGACCGGGTCGCTTATAAAGGTCTCTCTCTCCTCTGCTTCCAATGTTGTAATCACCTGTGAGTTCGTATCTGTGAAATGTTAATATTGTTAATGTTAATACGTTTATTGTTGTTGGGTCAACTAATTGCCAAAGGTGGTGGTGTGCGTTTAACGTGCGTATGAATGGATGGATAAATTCATTGTTGGATGATTTGCAATGTGCAATAACATTATATGAGAGTGTGCTTCACACTTAACCTGTGTGTGTGTGTGTGTGTGTGTTTTGTTCTGCAATTATTAATTGCGAATTTGCGAGGGCCTTTCATGTCAACAAGAAGGGCTACTAGGTCATCATCATCTTCTGCTGCTGCTGCTGCTGCTCATCTTTCGAAGAGGAACTTTACTCATTTGTATTCTGAGTGGTGTTTCCACATTTGTGGTAATCCTTTTTACGCTTTATTCTTTAATATTTTATTATTGCTACTTGTAGCCTCCGTGTGTGTGTGTGTGTGCTTAATTGTTAATTACACGAAACAAAAGTTGATCTGCTTTGTGCAAAATTACTCGCAATTATGCAACATTCAAGACTTCAAGAGGAGTCAGAGAAGATGTTGAAGGATGAACGAGTTGCTTAATGATGTAAAGTGTAGAGAATATTTCAAAAGATGATGAGAGTGTGTGTGTAGATTTTTTAAAGGTTTTTTTTATAAATTTAATTGTTTTACGAATAGATTTTGAATTAATGGGTAGTTTGGATTTTTCAGATGAGTTTAGAATTTGAAATTTTGAAGACAATTTATAATATTAATTTATAACATTAATATCTGGGTTATTTTTTATTCGAGATAGTTTATGAGATAATTTTAGTTGGAACTTTAAATTTAATTTTCTAAAGGAAATATAAATCAGCAGATGATTGCAAGTGTTTATTCAGATTAATGAACGGTTGCCAAAATTTGGTAAATAATTGCACACCTTAATGTTAAGATTGTCTTCCGAATAATAGACCATTAAAAGTGATTTATATCTCTTAAGGACCTTTTGCGCTTTAAGAAACATTTAAATTTTGTTAAAGTAGTTGGGAAACAATGGAGAAGGATGATGAAGGGAGCCTTATTTTTTAGCTGAAGGTGTGGGAATACATATTTTAAGTTGACACGTGCCATCGGTGATCTCATGCATTTTTTGTCTGAATGCAACTTAAAGTGAAGTTCTGCATTGTTGCATTGTTTTAATGTGACGGTAGTTGGGAAATTAGTGAGTTAAAAGATTTATTAAAGGGTTATTCATCTTCGTTTTAATAATTTATGTGGTTTATAATTAAGTCTAAGAGTGTTAGTTTATGAACTGCAGTGAAATGCAGTTTGGATGCATTATGGTTTTTAATTTCCTGTGTGGGTTGGCTTCCTGCAATAAATTGGCACAGATAAAACACGAATTGCATATGATATGATGGGTAGTGTGTAATCAGATCTCTCCTTTTCGTGAGGGAGCTGTGTGTGTGTGTGTGTGTGTGTGTGTGTGTGTGTGTGTGTGTGTGTGTGTTTGTGTGCATTTAATTACAGGATTGATTTTAATTTTCCAACAGAACTGCATTTTAATTGGAGAGTCGTGAGTTTACCATTTACTTTAGTTGAATAAACGCAAAGCAGGTGGTAGTATTTCCAATTTTGATTAAGGACATTAATATGAGATTATTAAAACAATATTTTTCTCATTGGAGGAGATCGAGGGAATCGTGCCAAATCGATTTTACACGAGAAGGAATTAATTCATGTTTGTATTGTTAAATGAAAGTTAATTAAATAAATGAACTGGTCAAATAGTTTAGTGTTAATGAATGGAATTCAGAAAATAGATGAAGAATCTGATTGTCATTCTTGTGTTTTGTTGTTGTGTTTTATATTCATGTGTGTGTGTGTTACATGTGTTAATGAGTTAATGAGTTAATTATGCAATTAGTAAAAATGAGATAAGAGGTGTTAGGTTTTAGTTGTCGTGAAATCTGATCACTTCATAATAATTAATTAATTTGCATTATGCATTCTACTGCATAAACAAAGAATTATGTTTAATCTGATTTCAGTTGTCGCTCTTTAGTCACTTAATCAATTAAGGCTGAACTTTGTTGTGTGTGTAGTAGTTTAATAAATTTAAATGCATAAAGAAGCACGCTCGTTCATATCAAGGGAGAATTAACTAATAGCCGTGTAGACTTAACTGCTTAAAAGACTCACGACACCATTCATTCATAAATATGATAGCATCAAACAAATTTTGATTGCATATTAATTAAAAATTCATTTTTGAATATGATTTTCAGAGTAAACAAGTGAAGATGCCAAAGATGAAGAAGAAGGAGATGAGTTGTTTCCCATGTTTCCATTGCCAACTTGACGGAGGAGCGAGTTGAGAACGTGAGATTTTGAGAACCTCCCCGATTTTCACTTTCCACATTCTCCTGCGTCTCCTTTTCTTCCTGTGAAAATTTTCTCACACCGATTTTCTGTCGCCGTAATTTTCTCCGGGTATTTTGAAGTGAGGATGGGTGATTTGGGGATCGATGAGGCGAAGGCTGAGGACGGAGGAGTGTGGCAAAGGTGGTGTGAACTGAGAGACTGGTGTCGTCCCTTCGCGGTCACAACAATCGGGACCTATTTCGTAATTGCGGGACTCACTAGGAACTGGACTCGGGAGACTGTCCTCCGGAAGATCATTGGCTTTGCGGTCAAGTAAGTCTCCTTCCTTCCTTCACACCTGCGCAGCTTCAAGTTCAAAGTGTTAATTAGTTTTATGATGTTAATTGGCGGCTGGCTCTTTAGGTTGTTCCACCCGGACGCTGAGGTGTTTGTGGTGGTGGTGAAAAGACAAGAAAAGCTGATGGAGAATAAGGAAGACGCTGGAGACGCTGGACGGGAGTTGTTGGCGTTGGAATGGCTGGAGGAGAGAGGCGCTGAGGCTGAGGCTCCTCAGGAGAAGGAGGAGGTGATGGAGGAGATGGAGGAGGTTGGGATGAAGATTGCGATGGAGGACCCTGTGGAGTCTCCTTGGGCTCCATCGCCCAGTCCGAAGCGGAGGAGGAAGCACGTGACCTTTGCGGAGGAGATTGTGGAAGTGAAGTACTTCAAACCGGAGAGTCCGAAGAAGTGGCTGTTGAGGAACACACGTCAGCGGAGGCTGACACTCGAGGGAATGAGTGAGGAGGAGTTGGAGGACAAGGAGACTGTCATGAGAGGTTCTCCGAAGTCTCCGAAGTCTCCGAAGTCTCCGAAAAGTCCGAAAGGCGGGAGGAAGAGTCCCGGTCCGTCTGGAGGAGGAGGTCGGAGCAGTGTGTCGGGGAAAGGAAGAAAACGACTCGGGAAATCTCCTTCAGCAGAGTCTGCCTTCGGAGAATAATTAACGGTGTCTTGAGATTAATTTATTGTGGAACGGTTAATTGTAGTTGTGTGGTCTTCATAAGAATACCGTAAAACTATATATAAGTCCCCTACTTGTGTTAGTATAACTGTAACTGTGAGTGTGTTATTTGTAACGTAAAATGTAATAATAGGAAGTCCCTCGTGATTGTTAACTCTGTGATAAGGATGCTTCAGTGTACAGCGATTCGAAATAAAAATACGGATTAATTTTCAATAATTCAACGAATAATTTATTATTTCTTAAAACCCGGATTTAAGACTGAGGAAAGATTAAGAAAAGTTTTCCGGAGGAATGAAAGATTAAGAAGAATTCAGAGATGAAAGATGAAAGTAAATGTGAAAAATGGATTAAGAGGATTGGACACTTGTGGGCAGTTGAGTTAAGCAGGTTACGACGTTTCGACATTTCGACTAGGTTGCTTTAGCGGTGGTGTTGAGATTTGAAAGTTTAAAAGTCGGCGCCATAAGTTCGGGATGGGGTTCTCACTGGAGTAGGCAGAGGAGCAGAGTCAGCAGAAGCAGATGGGACTCCGTAGTCGCTTCCTGGCTGCTGTTGCTGTTGCTGTTGTTGTTGTTGTGGCTGTTCGTATCGGATGAAGTTGACTTCTGGCTTCGGCTGGGCTCGTGCAGCTGGTCGGGTGATTTTGACGTCGTTCTCGGCACTTCCTTTCTTGAGGAGGACGTAGACGAGGTTCTTGTGCTCGTCTTGTTCGGGAAGGATGACTTCGGTTTGGGAGGAAGAGTCCTGGGAGGGAGTCTTCACGAAGATGATGTTGACGTGCTTGTCTCCTCCGGGAACTCGGATCACTTTGTTCTCTCGGGTGGCTGGCTCATCAGGAGCGGAGTAAACGTACACCTGGAGGAGAAATGGGAGGAGATATTTGGAGAAAAGTTTCCTGGAAATTTGGATTGGTTTCTTACGTTTCGGAAGGTTTGGGATTGGTAGGTTTCAGCATCTCCTCCGTTGGAAGATCCTCCTCGGGTGTTGGAAGCTCCACCGAAAGATCCGGAAGATCCTGAGGAAGCTCCTCCGAAAGATGAAGCTCCTCCGAAAGATCCGGAAGATCCTGAGGAAGCTCCTCCGAAGGATGAAGCTCCTCCGAAAGATCCGGAAGATCCACCGAAAGATCCTCGGACACCGGAAGCTCCTCCTCCGAATCCGGAGGAACCTCCTCCACCAGAATATCCTCCGGAAACTGGAGGCTCAGCAGCCACAAAGGCGACAGCGAGAAGAACCTGCACAGAGAATAAGCTTACTTTTAGTGCCTCCTCCTTCTTTAAGTTTCTTGGAAACTTTATCCAAATGGTTGTTGGATTTATTCGTACCAAGAAAGCCTTCATGATTTTCTAAATTTGGAGAAACTCCTTTGAGAGAGAAGAAGAAGAAGAAGAAGAGGAGACGAAGAAGAGACGAGAGGTGAATGATGTCGATAGTTCGAGACGGCTGAGCTTATAAAGGTCCTCCAGATTTGCACAAAGTCTCATTTGAGTGAACTTGTGAATGGCTTAGAAATGAAGTCATCTTCCAAATCTTCCTCCTCACCTTCACCGCCACCTCCAACACTCACCACATCACTTCCACAAAAGATCTTCTTGTTGGCAGGAAGTGTCGCAGTGTCGTAGGTAACTCCTTATTAGTCAAAACTTGATCGCACATTTGTATGCTAAGTTATTCAAAGTCTTCTTCTTCCCTCATAAACAATCCTTCGCTATTGTACCGCTAAGTGATTAAGGATTCCTGTGATATGCTGCAACCTGGAATCTACGGCACTGCTTCCACACATTTATCGTTGGGTTCATTAGAAAGAGTTTAAGGTATTTTTTAGTAGAGGCAATCAAAAGTGTTGCCAATAAATGTGAATTGATTCGTGGTGCTGATGTATTCAGTTTGGGTTTTAATGGTTTTAAGGATTGGCATATAGCGTTAATATTAATTGTGTGGTCAGGTAGACACGTTCAGGACTAATGAGATTTGTGACAGGTGGTTTACAACATTACAAGTTTTACAGGAGACAGGTGAGGTGACGAGACATGTCAATGTTGGTGGTGTGCGCTTTTGTCAATCAATATATTTTGTGTGTGTGTGTGTGTGTGTGTGTGTCAGATCCAATCACGAGATGTAATAAATTTGTAGACATTCATTTGTGATTAGGAGAGATTCGTGGAGTCCTTCAGTGAAGACACACACGAAGAGTAATTAAAGTTAAAGAGTAAATAGTTATTCAGTTTTAAGGAGACACAACACTGCTTATGTGAATATTAATTTCTTCCTTTCGACACAATTGAAAGGAAGATATTTGGATGATGAATAAATAACAAATTATTCCGTGTTTATTCAAGATCAACCACAAACTCACACACGCACATAAATTATTAATTATTTTGTATTTAATGTAATTAGAGTCTTTTTATGATTTCCTGTGTGCTGCTCTCGTGTCATTTGTTTAATAAATTTATTCAGAAAGAGACACACACACGGGTTTGGCATTAATTATATTGGATTTCATTCATAGCAATTAAAGATTAAGTAGGTAGGTCTGTGCTGAGTTGTCTTTTAATTGTTCCATTTTGCCTACTCTGCCTGCTTTTTGTCATAAATCTATAAACATTTTCAATTAAATTTCAAGATCAAATGAGATATGATTTATTTATAAAGCAAATAAGTAGAAGTCTGTATAATTAATGTGTGTGTGTGTTTAGAACTGATTGTCTTTGCTAGTTATAATAATAAATCTACTAAGCGATATATATATATATATATATATATATATATCAAATCAAAATGAAAGGATGATATAAATATATATATATATATTATATATATTAAGTCAATTCAGTAGAGAATAAGATCATATAAATATTCATTAATTGAATAAGAACGCGAATATGTGCAAACAAGAATTTGGTCGTATATATTTCAATGTAAAAGATGTGCATTGTATTTTTTAATGAAGCTACCAATGGTTACTCAATAACTGGAACAAGAGCAACAATAGGGGGACAAACTTGTGTTTTGATATGGATATCGTAAGATTGGAGTTAGAGATAGCGAAGGAAGAAGATCTTTGCATAAGAAGACACGCAAAACAATTAAAGAAGAAGAAGAAGAAGACGAAGAAGACGAATCAAAGTTGTTTGGGGCAATAAAAGGCGAGATGAGGAGATGATCAAGCGATAAAATGCATTTGCTCAGGTGAATATTAAACAATCAGCGTGTGTCCCAAGGTGACCTACCTCAGAAAGGGACTCGTGAGATTCATTTTATCATTTCCAAATGAACAGTTAGTCGCGTCTTATGGAGATTGACACTAAAAGTCAAATAATCTTGGAGATTAAGTATTTCACAAATTATCCGACTTTGAGTGGAGATTTATGACAGCCATAAAAGAAGTGTTTCCTTTTTTCCTTAAAAGATAACCGGAGGATGTATTGCTCTACTAACAATGCACACAGAGTGACATAAACCTTGCGAATTATTAGATTACTTGTGTCCCGACCTTGTGAGTAGGTTTTCGATAAAAGAATAAAAAGATTTGTGTGCATAAGTAGTCAGACGTAAAGGAACTTGTTTGTCTCAGACGTGTCATTTGTTTTGGGAAAGACACACACACGTGTGTGAATGTTGGAGTTGGAATAAAAAGAAATGGATTGAAGTCTGGAAACGTAGAATAAAATGGAAATCAATTCCTAAATTCTTTCTATTGTTATTTTTTGTGCTGAAAACCAATCAAGTTTGCATGTGAAATGAATGAATTGTTTTTATCGCAGTTAATCAATGTGGGCTTATTTTAAATTAAAGGCTATGAATTCGTTCATTCGCAAAAGAATACAATATGATTCATTACATTTAAAAGATTAGTCGAGTTTTAAACCGAGACAACAGATTGCTAACAAATTGCACATGTGACTGATGGGGCATGAAATAATTAACCTAACCTCGCTCAGACTTCTCGTCTTCGTCTTAGCAAAGATAAGAATAATGAATTAATCGATAAAAAATGTATTAATCAAGGTAATATACCACAGATTGTCAATCAATGGTTTTTGATAATGATGATACTAAACTGGATCTATCATCTTCAGTTGTACGAATGACGGTTGAATTTATTTTACGGACAACAATAAATAATGAAACATTAAAAATACTGATGAAAACAGGAAGGCTTGTAAAAAATAAATCTCCGTCAATAATTCTGCATCAAATGATTGTGAGGAGAGTGTGAATGTTTAAAGAGGAACTCCGTATCCGGATGAAGTGGAAGGATTGCTCCTGATTGGAGGAGAGTATCCGCCGGACTGCTCCCCAGTCTCCTTCTGTCCGTCTCCGTATCGGATGAAGTAGACTTCGGGTTTCCTCTGGGCGGGGGCAGCTGGTCGTCGGATTTTGATGTCGTTCTCGGCGCTTCCTTTCTTCAGGAGGACGTACACGAGGTTCTTGTGCTCGTCTTGTTCGGGAAGGATGACTTCAGTTTGGGAGGAAGAGTCTTGGGAGGGAGTCTTGACGAAGATGATGTTCACGTGCTTGTCTCCTCCTGGAACTCGGATGGTTCGGGATTGAGTGTCCACTGGCTCATCTGGAGCGGTGTGGACGTACACCTGGAGGATTAATTAGTTAATTAAGTAATAGCTTCCAGTATTAAATAGTAGCTAATGTAAAGGACTCACGTGTCTGAAGACTTGAGGAGTGTAGGATTCTTCAGGAGCTGGAGCCGAAGCGAATCCTCCAGATTGTCTGATTGGAGCTGGAGCCGAAGCAAATCCTCCAGACTGTCGAATTGGAGCTGGAGCCGAAGCGAATCCTCCAGATTGTCGGATTGGAGCTGGAGCCGAAGCGAATCCTCCAGATTGTCTGATTGGAGCTGGAGCCGAAGCAAATCCTCCAGACTGTCGGATTGGAGCTGGAGCCGAAGTATATCCAGAATCCCGGACAGGAACTGGAGCAGGGATGGAAATCTGTTCCCTCACAGGCTGAGGAGGTCCTGCAACAGCAGGAGACGAGTATCCCGAAGGAACTTCCCTTTGGAGTTCGCTCTCTCCTTGAGGTTGTCCTGGAGTGTGTCCAGGAAGACCATAAGTAGGTCTCTCCTTTTGTTGCTGCTGACCTCCAGCATTGAACTGCCTCTGTGGAGGAGTGTAGTCATACTGGGCAGCCACCGAGGCAACCAGCAGAGCCTACGGAAGACCGAATTAATTAATTAAAATTAACTAAAAGATTACAGGTGAATTAATGTGGGGAAAGGTGAGACAACGAACTTACAGAGATTAAGGAGAAGCTGAGAGCGTTCATATTTGTGGAGAGATGTGAAGGGACGACAGGTGAGAGAATGTGAGGGAGGCTGACGAAGTCGAAGTCCTTTTAAAGGGAAAGAAGAAGACTCGAAGACGTCTGGTGAGCTCGACTGCCCTGAGAATTAAGAAGAAGGAGTTCTTTGTACCCTTGAGACACTCTCAAGACAATTAGTAGTCACTAAGGCTTCTTCTTCTTCTTGAAGGGACCACCCCCACTCCATCTTAATCCAATTTATTATTTCTACTCATCATCACCACTTAATCTACTTAATTATTTTGAGATTAACGGGTGTGATAATGTGGCCGTGTTGATGGGAGCATTAAAAAATACATTAAGGTCTTAATACTTTTGTCCTAGTGTGTGTTAGCTTAAGGGAGACATTGGAAATATTTCGAGTGATTTGTTACGAGATGAG